>JAMXBD010002117.1:0-238323 GCA_024138025.1 Combretum micranthum | reverse complement strand
AATATATTTGGACAATTTGAAATGTTTTCAAAGAATAAATAAAGTTAAAAAAGAGGAAAATACTTACTTATAATAATCAGAACTTTTCCAACAAAGCTATAATAAAAATTTTCAAAGCATCACTTTTCCAACTTTTAGAAACCTTGTTTTACAAAAATCATTGTTGGGACAACTTCACTAAATTCATGCTTATGGTACGAGTCAATATATATATGTTCAAAGGATTTTCCAACTATATTAATATCTATATTTTGATACAAGGATCTTGAATGAAGAAAAGTTTGAAAATTTGAGTTTTGAAATATGGAATTTTTTGTGATGAATCTGTAAGTCAATGTACCAAGATCTAAAAGAATTCTTTTGATAAAAATAACCTTAGAAATGGGATATTTTTGAGTAGGTAGAAAACGGTATATAATATGCGAAATTTCGAATTAAAATGAGCAAGTTATGACCATTTTAAGTTGGAATTTCCATTCATGCAAATTTTGACGAACCTAATAAGTAAAGTTAGAAAATTTAAGTAGATCTAGGATGAAATACTCATTTCGGGTATTTTTTTGAGTGATAAAAGAACAAAGTTATCAAAAATTTCATTAAGTTGTTGATAACCTATTTATAAACTTACCTTTGGAATAGTTTTAGAAATGAGTCTTTCTTTTTATATCCGTATTTGTTAACTCAAAAAAATAATAATTTTTGTTTCTAAAACTTGGTCTCTTATTTCCTTTACAATTTTATTTGAAAAGAAATTATCTTTATTGATAATCTCCTTTGTTTTTTATCCTTTTATATTCTTCTTATGCTTTGAAAATAGGATCCTTCTTTAGAAACTTGAAAATCATTATTTTTTAAAGGGTTTATATATCTATGGGTTGATTTTATTTTAACTTTGAAAACTAGTTTGCTTATTGTTTTTGTTATGGGGTTTGAAAAGAGTTTAATCTTAAGCTTTTGTTGAAAACTTTGAATACCAACGAATTATTTTACTAAGACTTAGGTTACCATATTATGAAAAGAAAGTATTTATTTCTTATATTCCTTGGTAAAACTAGCTTTGTTATTTGAGAAAACTTATATTGTTCAATTTCTATGTTGTTGATGATAACTCTATATTTAATGACAAGTTACATAATAGAAAATTTAGTTTCAAGTTCCTTTATTAAAGAAAAATTCTACTTTAAATTTAGTTGAGATATAATATTGTAAACCCCGAAAATTTTCATTAGTACACGACTCTAAAATAGAAAATGTGAACTAGCTAGTAAACCTATAACTCAACAAAAACCCAAGAATAATATATCAATGAGCTAAATTTAGCGGATTTTGATATAAAAGCCCGAATAAAAACTTCTTTGACCTTAATTAATACCAAAAACGAGATTTCGTATCTTGAGTTGATAACTCAAGTTATAATTAAAGGTAATTCAAATCTTCAAACCCCGAAACTTATCATGCAAATAAAAATAGATAGAAATATACAAGTATAGAAGATAAATGGTTACCATTGAACTCAACAAAGACTTGAGACTAGAACTATGAGTAAATGAGCCTATATATAGTTTAAACCTAAAACAAAGATTCTTAGATAGTACTAAAACTACTAATAAGATTTCATAGTAGGTATCGAAAACTTAAGATATCTAGATGACTTGGTTAAGTTATTAAGAGAGATAATGAGTAAATAACAAATTACGCTTATAGTTAGAAAACGATCACATAAAGATAAACCGTTAGGGTTATAAATACATAATAAAAACATAAACAGATGTATAACTAATAATCTAGACTCCAAAAAATTTTTTGATACACCATTGTCTTAGTTAGGATATTCTTAAGTTATTAGAGCCAAAAACAAAAATTGATCTATTAAGCTATAAAAACCCTAATCGCGGAAGCTAAAACTCTGAAAATATTTAATTGCGTAAACTTTAAACTTAAAGTTGAACTTAATAGCAATCTAAATTTTTTTCTTTTAGACTTTATAAAAATGCTTTTAGTCAAGAACTCTCAAATAAATGATATATGTGTACCTGAATAGCTTAATGAATTACCCTAAAACTAAGATAATAATTAACTAAGCAAAAAAATAATATTTTTCCTCAAATCCATTTGAAATTTTAGTGCAAGTGATGGAATTGTGGCCTTGTTTCTCTCAGATGGATGCAAGCCGAAATCCTCCTCATTTTGTTCCAAATTGTTCTTGTTTAAGTCAACGAAATACATACACACACACCAATCAAATGGAGACAACACATCAAGCTCAATAAATGCAGTAAAATACACACACAAACGGAGGAGAAATCTGGAAGTTTTTCACACCATGAAAACCATGTTCATGTCACTCCCATCTTCAATATAAATACTATAATGAACAAGCAAACAAAGTTAATTAAATCTCACACTTTCTAGTCCAAACAAACACTAAAACAACACTCTAAACAGCCATAAGACCAATCCCAACTCTCCGTATCCACTAGCTGCTCGGATCAAACATAAACTCCATTAAAACACTTCAACAAAGCTGGGAAAGAACATGCAAGGTAAGTTGATGTATTTTAAGTTAGCTCTTTGCTCAAACAATACTCTAAACCATGTACTGACATCCTTAAGATCAAAATCAACCCAAATCCAAGCTTGAAAAACACATGAATTGGATAAACAAGGTAAGTTTATAAAACCCTAAGTTGCACCATTTTTAACTCGAAAATCATGGATTATGGACGAGATTTGATGATGTAAGTTGATATATATGTAGAAACTATCGTATATAAGCTTAGGGAAATGATTTAGAAGAATGCACATCAGAAAACGGTCGAAAATGACCCAACTCATCGGGAAAGATGAACAGTACATCATCCCAAATGAGCATAGGGGAAACACACCCATGTTTCTACCCTATGTACCTCTCAGCAACCATATTTATAAAAAAAATTAAAATTGATTTATTTAAACAAAATAATATAATTATTATTATTATTATTACAATTAACATTATTAATGTTATTATTATTATTGTTATTTATTTTATATGTATTATTAAGAATACTATTATTGTAGTATTATAGTAATTGTAATTATTGAATATTGAATTTAAAACTAAAAATTTCAATATTATCAAATATATGGTATTTAAGTAATATTAATATTATGATATTATTTGTGAATATTGATATAGTCATCATGTATTATTAATATAGTAATATCATGAAAATTTTACTACTAATATACAACTATTATCACTAATTTAATTAAAGTCCATGATGTTTTACAATTATAGTTATTATTATTATTATTATTATTATTAGTAGTAGTAGTAGTAGTATAATGACACAAAGATAATACTACTAATATTTCTGAAATTAATTTTAAATTCGTCAAATCTTAATATTACTAATTTTATTATCATTATAGATGAACTTAATATATTTTACAAGTAAAAATTAGAATTATGGTAATTATCAAGTATTTATTTAAATACATACATATAACAATGGAAATTTAAATAAGTTAAATTTTTTAATAAAGTGATATCTTCACATTATAAGAAAATTATATCAAGTAAATTGTAATGGTTGTGCTATGGGTGTTTGGGGAAGGCTTATATGCATGTAAAAAGGGTTGGATGTATGCCATGAATACATATATGTATCAAACAAGATTATCATAGGACCAATATAGTAATAGAATGAAAACCCAACATCAATATAGGACACTAAGATACTCATAGGAGTTTATTCATATAGTTTATGTGATATTAATGAATATATTAATCATTTCAATAGGTGACCTTGATACTTGTAAGAATTTTCCTAACGATTATTACGACTAGCCAACATGAGTAGATGAGTAACTCAGTCTTATTACACTGTTTGTGCTTTTAGCTTAGCTATATCTAAATGGAAGGTAATAATCAGATTGTGTTGTATAGGTTATGGGAAATTGTATGATTAATGATCTGTTGATGGCTAAGCAACTTTATTAACAGTGATAATGATATATTATATGAATTGATTGCCTAAATAGCATGCTGCTTGTCTGAGAATTGGTTGATTATCTTAAACATGATTAATGATTATTGGTTCCTTAAATAAAATGGACATGCATTGCACAATTTGCATAACTTGCATAACTAAAGGCATGGCAGCCTACTCGTGTTAGTATTTCGGATCGCTGATAATGGTTGGAATGTCTAGGCTAGACACTATTAGTCATACCAAGGTTACCTTTGTTCTGTTGGTACCATAGGAACTAAATGGTAAATGAAGGATGGCGCTTATGGTATTGCTTGAAATGACTAACACTTTATGGTGGATTCTAAGATAGAAAACAAGAAGTGAACAATAAAGATATATTAAATTAAAAGAGATAACTAAAGTGAGTATTAATGTTTCTTCTATTTGCTTAGTATTTCCTGGGTAGGTGGGCCATAGATTGTGATCTCCCAACCCTAATGAGCGGGCGTAAATCTCCATCCTGTTTGGATTCCGGACTATCCAGGCTTGTATTTATACATATGCTTGATTTGTGCATTTCATATGATTGTAAATGAACTTGTTTGATATGTGGTAAGTTCTAGTTATTCACTGAGCACGTGATTTAGCTCATACTCCAACACTCCTTTCAGGTTTACGTTACGACCTTGGCTCATTACTTCCAGGAGCATGGTCGTGATAAAAATTTAAAAGCTCAAAGCTTAAAGAGTAGTTCAGTTTAAGATTTATATTTCTATTCCTACTTACAAGTACTTAGCATTATAAACTTTAGTCATGTATTTGGAAACTTCCTAGAAAAGACATGGTTTGTAAAATTATTATTATTATGATATTCTCTACTTTAGATGACAGTTATTTATCAATTTGCGTCTTATATATATTTGTCCTTCTATCAAAGCAACTAAAAGATCCTGTTTAATGAAAAATATGTCATTCTCAAAAGGTAAACTAGTAATGGTATTCAAGTATATCTTGTTACTACTACTAGGGTACCCTCGGGGCGTGACAATATCATTATGTAATGCATGTATTATGAGCATGTAATAATGCATGATGAAAATATGAGATAAGAAGCAAGATAATATTAGTGCAATATAGTAATAATAAGCAAGATATTATAGTCAAGTATTAGGAACCTTAGCTTCATCAAGGTAACCTGATCATGTATTGGGAGCCTTAGCTTCATCATGGCACTGGACTATGTCCCAAAAAAAAAGAAGACAAAGCAATAATAAGCTTGTTAGTGAGTTAGTGAGCATTTAGGGTCTAAAAATATATATAGATAGTAACATATATATAAAGTTAGGTTAGAAATATGATAATAACAATAATAAGATCATACTAACAATTTAATAGCAAATCAACCTAAGATGAAATTTATTCATGAACAAGAATAAGAACAAAACATAAACATAGTGTTGCTTCTATAACATTGGAATGTTTAAGAAACATGCACCATGATCATGTTAGGTTACATGACATGATAAAAAGAAATAGGTAAGAACTTTTACCTAAGAAGATAATATGGAAGTGGTAGTAGAAGAAAAGCTTGAATACTGTTTATGTGTGTAGGAATTGTATAGACAACTTGGGTAGTGAAAGAAAGAAAAGAGAGATTTTGGTAGAGAGTGTTTGAGGAGAGATTTTGGGAGAGTTTTAGTAAGGTGAATAAGTATGTAAAAGGATTAAAGGGAAAGGGTATTTATAGATTTTAAGAGTGGAAATAGAGTGAATTAAATAAACTGAAAAAAAATAATGTATGTGTGTGAGGGAAAGGGTGGCCGACGTGATTGAAAGGGGGGGAGAGAGAGAGAGAGGTTATTTTGTTTTGTTTTGTATATTTGTTAATTAAAAGTAATAAGATGTAAAGTTTAATATGAATGAAGATGTATGAGAAAAGTAAAAAGTAGATAATAGGTATGGTAGAGTGTAGAAATAGGTGTACAAAAAGTAGAGATAGGTGAATAGTTATGAATAGTGTAGATAGTACTATAAATAGTAGATAAGATAAATTAATACCAGTAGTAAAGAAAATATGCGTAATTAAGCTATATCTAATACTTTTAAATACTGAAAAATTATAAAACTGATATTTTTGAAATCTTTGTATTTTTACGATTTTATTGGTATTATCGGAATATTTTTGCCATTGAAGGTACCAGGGCACAGTTTTCGAAAATTGATCCTGATTGAATCCAAAAGACATCAAAAATCATTGAATCTAATATTTTTATGCATCCGTATATTATTATGAACTGTTATTCACTATTATCTCAATTTTGTTTTCTCAGGATTAGGAACATAGGATTGCCGGATCTAATCTATTAGGGTTTGATGCGTATTTGTTGACCTTAGGTTTTCGGTTGATTTCCGATTTAGGGTTTGAACATAACCGTAGCATAAAATCTAGGGGATTACAACCCTCCTTAAAGAAAATTTTTTCCTCAAAACTTGGAATTCATACTTGATTCTCCAAACAAGCTCGAGTATTTCCTTAGGATTTCATCATCGGCCTCCCAAGTGGCTTCCTCATGAGAATGATTTCTCCATAACACTTTGACATACCGAATCTTTGTTTGTGAGCTTCTAAACTTTATGATCCAAAATCTAAACGGGGTATTCCTCATATGTAAGGTTTTCCCTCAACTATATCGGTTCTAGCTCCATGATTCTATCAGGATCTGGTACATGTTTCCTCAATATCGAAACATGGAACACACTATGTATACCCAAAAAATTTGGTGTCAATGCTAAGCGATAAGCCAAATCACCAATCCTTTCAAGTATCTCAAATGGTCTAATTACCTTAGGCTTAGCTTTCCTTATGCTCGAACTCAGTGTATACTCTTTATTGGGTTATCCTTCAGATATACATGATCTCCGATCTCGAACTTAAGAACTCTTCGTTTTTTATCCGCCCAACTCTTTTGCCTGTCCTGGGCTTTCTTCACTCTTTGTTGGATAATCCGAACTTTACTCGCTGCATCTTGAATTAGATCGGGTCCAATGGCCAACTTTTTCACATCATCCTAAAACAAAGGTGACCTATACTTTCGTCTATCTTGGGCCTCGTAGGGTGGCATCTTGATAGTCGAATGATAGCTATTGTTATAAACAAATTCAACTAAAGGCAAGTGCACTTCCCGACTTCTATTGAATCCCATAACATAAGCTCGAAGCATGTCTTCCAAAGTCTAGATCGTCCATTCTGACTGTCCATTAGTCTGTGGGTGATAAGTGGTGCTGCAATGTAACTTAGTTTCTATACATTTTTGTAGATTAGTCCAAAACTTCGATACAAACCTCGAGTCTCTGTCTGATACTATTCCTATCGGAACTCCATGTAGCCTCACGATTTCTCTTATATACAATTTAGCTAACTTATCCATTAGATAGGTCATATTCATTGGAATAAAGTGTGCCAACTTGGTAAGTCGATCCACTATGACCCATTTGGCATCGTATCCAGCTGATGTTCGGGGTAATCCATATGCAAAATCCATTGTAATTTGATCCCACTTCCATTCCAGTATTACTAATGGTTTTAACAATCCTCCTGGCCTTTAACTTGTTGGCATACAACACATTTCACCACAAACTCTACCACACTCTCTTCCTACCATTCCACCAATAGTGACACTTTAGATCTTGGTACATCTTTGTTCCACCAAGGTGTATGGTATATCTCGAGTTATGCGCTTCTTCCATAATTTCCTTTTTCATTTCTTTGTCATTCAGGATGCTTAACCTTCCCTTCATCTTGACTACTTCCTCATCATTGACTTCAAAATCTGAGTATTATCCTTTGAATCACATCATCGTATCATTGTGCCTCCTTGATCCTTTCTATCAAAGTTGGTTCCAAAACAAAGTTTGAAATCTCCATCTCTACATCTTTTCCAATGAACTCAATGCTTAACCTTTCAAATTTCTTAATCAATTCCTTTTTATCGGTTAGCAATGCAGTGACTTCCCCATGGTTCTTCCAACTTAATGCGTCTGCTACGCATTTACTCTCCCCGGGCATAATTAATGTCAAGATCATAATCCTTTATGAGCTCTGACCATTTTCTTTGCGCATGTTTAACTCCTCTTGTGTGAACAAATATTTAAGGCTCTTGTGATCCGTATAAATCTCGCATCTTTGCCCATAAAGATAGTGTCTCTACAACTTGAGTGCAAACACTACAGCTGCCAGCTCGAGATCATGGGTCAGGTAATTTTGCTCATGCGGTCGTAATTGACGCAAAGCATAGGTGATTACCTTCCCTTCTTGCGACAACACACATCCAAGACCATTTCTTGATGCATCACTATGTACCGTATAGGGCTTTTCTGGGTTTGGCAAAACCAAGATTGGTGCCAAAACCAATCGTCGTTTAAGCTCTTGAAAACTTTGGCCTCTCTTATCCGTCCACATAAACTTTTCATTCTTTTGTGTTAGTTGTATCATCGGTCTAGCTATTTTGGAAAAGTCCTTCACAAACTTACGATAATAACAAGCTAAACCCAAGAAACTCCTCACTTTAGTTACAGTCATTGGCGGTTTACACTCCATTACTGTTTAATCTTTTCTGGGGCCACAAATATTCCTTCCTTAGATACCACATGACCCAAGAAAGAAATCTGATCAAGCCAAAAATCACACTTTGACAACTTGGCATATAACTTATGCTCCCTCAATATCTGTAATGCCATTCACAAGTGTTTCTCATGTTGCTCGTACGTCTTTGATTAAACAAGGATATCATTGATGAATACTATAACACACTTGTCCAACAAAGGCTTGTATACTCGGTTCATTAAATCCATAAAAGCAGCTAGTGCATTTGTCAATCCAAAAGATATCACCAAAGACTCGTAGTGTCCATATCTTGTTTGAAACGCTGTCTTTAACTCATCTTTGGGTTTGATCCTTAGCTGGTGGTATCCCGAATGCAAATCAATGCATGAGAATACTTTCGCTCCTTACAATTGATCGAAGGGATCATCAATCCATGGCAATGGATATTTATTCTTGATGGTGACCTTATTAAGCTCTCGATAGTCTATACAGAGCCTCATAGATCCGTCCTTCTTCTTAACAAATAACACCGAAGCTCCCCAAGGCAAGACACTCGGTCTAATGAATCCTTGGTCTAACAACTCTTGTAGCTGCTTATATAATTCCTAGAGCTCCACGGGTGCCATATGATATGGTGCCTTTGATATTGGTTCTGTGTTTGCCATCAACTCGATCTCGAAATTGATCTCTCTCTTTGGTGGTAATCTAGGCAACTTCTCCAGAAAAACATTCGGAAACTCATTAACAATGGGAATGTTCTCCAAAATAGGCTCCTCTTTTTCCATTTTCTCATTATCATTGCAACTACCGACTCCATTGTCCTCTCCTTCTATCAACTCAAATGAGTACAATTCTTTTTCTTTTGAAACCATCGACTCTCCAACAAATGTTGCCTTTTCTCCTTGTTGATCCAAAAATTCCACTTTCTTATTCCGACAATTAACCTTAGCCTTTGTAAGAGACAACTAACTCATGCCTAAGATCACTTCATACTTAGTCATTTTGTCATACCCCAAAGGGTACCCTAAACGCGATAGTCCACCACACTCGATATCTAAACTCAAGTATGACAACCTTAGTCATTCCATGAGTTTAAACACCAAGTGCAAGGCTCACGTTCAACATATAGGGAACCATACTTTGAATCGAGATAGCTTAAGGAGACATACATAGTGATAAGAAGGTAAATCATAACAGTTATAACCAGATAAATCTATTACATTATCTAAGGAGCATATCTCCGTCAAAATATTAAGAGTCATTAGGTCCACAAAAGTCTCTTACATCAAATATTATATATATAGATTAAGGAGATTCAACTAGAAGTCTATGCCTACATCTAGGTCCTGACTTCTTCTAAAAGCTCCTTAAGGTCCAAAAGTTGTACCTGAAGAAAGTGGCTTCTCGAAGATAGCCATAAATATTGATATTGCAACAAGAAACTATAGGGGTATAAGCTTAGAAGCTTAGTGAGTTTCACTTCCCAAACTTAAAATACTCAACGAACAATATATATATCAAGCAAGTTATATTAACAACCATATGAAATGCACCAGCACGTGAGTATACAATACATAAGACTTTTCAGAAATCTTATGTTGAATGGATTTACGCCATCCATTGGGTTAGGTATTTCAGTCCATACAACCATAGATTTTAATTTTTCTCATTTATATTGTGGTTGATACAGGTGCCCACCCACACATTTTTTCAATTCCGCCCATTACCCAACATTCGAGTTTACAAGCCCCTCGTTGCCCAACTATTATGCCTTCTTCCCACAAACATATAATAACCTATGCAATGTGACTCACATATGGTATGCATGGCCATTTGGTTTTAAGATCATGGCATATTAATTTAACAATTTATGGGCGATCATAGATATGATAGACACTTCAATTCTATACTAAATCATACAAGTATATACAACAAGTTCATTTCGATATTCTTATCATCGATTCACCCAAGTAGAACTCACATACACACAATCAAAATTTTATCTTGTCCTAATTCTAATGCCACTAACAATACAAGCACAATCACAAGCATATAATTTAAAGATGGTAAACTCACTTTGCCATGACGCAAAAATCAACTTAATCATAATAGTCCTTGGGAAGGTCTATTCCGTCTCCCAAGTCACCTAATCAAAAGAAATAACTCTAATAACTATTTTTACGAAGTTTGGATGAACTTATAAAATCTATTCTAACGAGTTCATCAAAATTCGTCTAAGAGGAAATTCCAACTTAAAACAGCCATAACATGGTCATTTTAACTCAAATTTCACATATTATATACCGATTTCTACCTATTCGACGAGAGCTATCTATTTCTAGAGTTATTGCCAACAAAAAGGGTCGTTTGGTCCATGAAAAGTAGGGTACATAATACTATACGAATTTCTCATTCCACAATTCAACTCCTAATTTCAAGCCAAGCATCATACTAAAGCTTTGATAGATACTTAGCTATCATTATATCTTGTAAGACTCTATTATTGTTGGTCCCAAATAATAATCAAGAAGGGGGGTTGAATTGATTATTACAAATTTTTTCCTTTAAAAATAATCCCCTTTCAAATTAAAAAAAAAACGATAACAATATATCAATATAACAAATATGAAAATAAATTGCGTAAAATTAAAAGATAGAGATAAGAAAATCAGGCAATGATTTATAGTGGTTCCACCTTGTGCGTTAGTCCACTCTTTCAGCTCCGAGCCGGGGACCCCGATATCCTTCGGGTTTGTTCCACTATATCCAATAAAAAAAAATTACAAGCTTGTACAATTCTCTCTGCTCGATTCTCACAGCTATCTTCTAGCTTCAATCGATCTACAAAGTCTAAACTTGTAATTGGTCTAACTCACAAGAAGGCAACAACACAATCCTTCGTTTACAAAGAAATTCATAAAGTGCAGTATAATATATTTGCACAAAATAGAATCGTAAGATTTTATAGACTAAAAAACTCTCTTTCTTTTTCTTTGGAATTCACGAATGAATGTTCAATGGGAGATGATCTAAAAACACTTTTGAAGCACATGATTTTTTAGAATGAAGAAGTTGGTCGTGATATTTTTCTTTTCTTCTCTGTAGAGTATATCTTCTTCTTCTCTTCAACGTTCAAGGAAAACAGTTAAACTCCTGTTGCATGTATCTCGGATGATAAGACTTATCTTTTCTTTCAAAAATTTATTGAAAGCTTATCTTCAATTTCAAATTCAAAATCTGGGCAAAATTCAAAATAGATATTAATAAAGCTTCCTTCTTTTCGTTTTGATTTTGAGATAATTTGCCCGATTTGAATTTCTTATACAATGAGAGAACGGGTAATTTTTCCGTGATGTTCGCTGAAATTTTGTAAATCTAAATCTGTTTGTTCCTCATAATGTGAAGAAGATAATGTTTATCTTCGCTCCTTCTTTCATTCCCATATATGTGGATCTGATTTTGAGATAAGTTTGAAACTGTTTTGATACTGACGAAGTTGTTATGATTCTGAAGAAGTCAACTGGAACGAGTTGGATAAGGTTGAAGACAATGAATAGTAAAATTCGTAATTTTCTCGTTATTGTTCAAAAACTACAGCTAATCCTCTTGATTATCCTTTAGATTATCCTCTGGACTATCCTCTGGACGACATTTAATACTCCCATTCTTTTTATTAAATCCCCTTGGATATTGTCCTACTTAAGTGGAACAAATGAGTATATTACCCAAATAACGTCATTTACGCGGAGCTAGGCCTTCAATGTACTTAAATGTATTGAACTGGAATGAATTTAGTGGAGTTTAGGAAAATGAACAGTAAAATCACATTGAAACAGGTTGCTGTAAAAAATTGCAGGTGACCCTCTGGACAATCCTCTGGATAACTTATTGAAACTTCCATGTTCATCTTTTTAATATATACCCTCTGGAGTATCTTTTGGATAGTCTTCTATATATCATATAATAACTCTTATTTTTTATTTTCTTGATATAACCTTCTGAAGTATCCTCTAGATAATCTTATGTATATATTTCAAAGACTCCTGATACAATTCATTTTTTGCTGTCAAATGCTATCAACATTAACCTTTTGAAGTATCCTTAGTAATCTTCTGTATATATTTCAAAGACTCCTGATACAGTTCATTTTTTGCTGTCAAATGCTGTCAACATTCTATGATAACTTCTGGATGACCTTTCGGATACCTGATACTATTTATTTTTTGTCTTTCTTTCTAACTTGAAATTACACACTTAATAAACTTGTTAGTAATCTTTTTACACTATTATTATCATCAAAACCTATTTTAAGAGAATCTAACAATTATACATATATAACTCAATATCATGCATGATTCATGGGTGTGGGTAAATCTATTTCCTCATGTACTTAGATAATGCTTGATAGGATGTATAAAACAATATTTTCCTAACTTTGTTTCTACCAAGTGCATTATGTGTACATGCAAAAGCAATAAGTTATCATCATGAATGTCATGAAATGAACTACCTGTATGTATATTCTTAATAATATGATATCAAAAATTCTTTTAGAAAACTTTTGCTTTGCAAAACTTTTGAAATTTCAAAACTTAAGAAAACTAGTTTTATTTCTTGCAAAATCACACTTACCAAAAATTTTCCTAATGACCTATATGTCTATCTCCTTCTTTACTTTACTGAAATTCTTTGTTTTGGAGTTGGAAAATAGGTGTTTACAATGAGGGTTTACTTAGATACGAATTTTACAAGATTTTCAAGGAATGAAAACATTGTTTAATCTACCTTTGGAAAACTTTCCTTGTTTTAGGAATATACTTTAATAAATTTCACTGATCCTTATCAAAACTAGGTCTTTATTACATTTATTACTTAGGATTTCCATTGTTCCATAAAAATCATCATTTTGGCATTTGGAAATAGGTGTTTAAATAGTGGTAATTTTCAAATCCGAATTTTGAAAGTTTTATTTGAGATTGTTTCCTTTATAAAACTCATTTAATCTTTCAAAAACCATTCCCTAATCAAACCTACTCCTTAAAGCTTTCATTTCTTTAATAAATATCTTGTTTTTGGGTTAAAAAATAGGTGTTTATACTTCAAGCTTCTCTTATTACGAATTTAAAACTTGTTATTGGGATTGAAACATAACTTTTGTAAACTTTTCCTTATTTTGGAAATATTCCTTAGTTGATCTAAGCTTTTCTCATCAAGATCACTCATTTATGATATTTATTCCCTAAGCCTTTCATTTTTAATGTAAAATACACATTTTAAAGTTGAAAAATGGCTTTTCTAAATATGGTTCCTTTTTTATCCGAATTTTCAAAAACCATTTTAGTTGAAACTAAAGTAGATCTTGAGCTTTCTAACATTTTCCTACTATTGTCATGCTATTACAAACCCTTTGTGAACATGAAACAAAAATCTAAGATATTTATGAACTGAAAACAACTAGATCTAGTTTATTATACTAGTCATAAATGCATGAACACTATAATCATTATGTGGATATGATTAAATGATGAATATATGCACAAAACATTAATAATAACAACATAACTTAGTAAATAAACAAAGTAGTAGCAAAATAACTTAAACAACAAGATCTATAACATTGTGATGGCAAGGATCTCATATTCAAGTATTTCCACATCCCTAGCTTATAGCTCATGGGGATTTTTGAATGAAATCACACATGAATGATCTTGTCATTATATGTTGTTAAGGTAATAAAGTATAGATCTATTACCTATTAGTGTTTAGAACAAGAAATTTGAAGAAATATGGAGTGTGTGTGCATGGGGGAAGGTCACGGTTTTGCAAGGAGAACAGGAGGGGAGAAGAGAAAATTTGCAAGAGTTTATTTAGATGAAAAGTGGAAAAGTGAAATGAAGTTGGTATAAAGGGGTATGTATATATAAGTGGATTAGGGTTTGTGTAACAAAAGAAAATAAATAAAACAAATTGAGAGAGAAAGAGGGAGGAGATACAGAGAGTTATTTGTGCTGTATTGTGTAAGATTCAAATTTAAATAAATAATTTAAGTAGTAAAAGTTGTTTTGGAAAAGCAAATTGTAAGGAAAATGATGAAATTGTAAGAATAGGATGTAAGGATGTAGGAAGTAGAGTATGGGTAGTAGTACTTATGAATAGTAGATTAGACAATTAAAATACCGGTAGTAAAGAAAATACAATAAAAGAGTTATAACTGTAACTTTTATAACTCAAAAAATTATATAACTGAAATATTTGGAAATCTTATGAAATTACGAGTCTAACGGTATTAATATCATATATTTAATATCTCGAGCCTTGAAACACGCTTTTCAAAGTCTATATTCTATCGAGTTCGAAATAGGTTGAAAATTTGCTAGTCTGATCTTTTTAAGCACCATAATATTATTACGAACCAAACTATACTCTTTACTCGTATTTCGACTTCTTGGTTTAGGAACGCGGGGTTGCCGAACCTAAATTACTAAGGTTTCTTGGGAATTTTTTGACTTAAGGTCTCTCGTTAACTTTCCTATTTAGGGTTTGAACTTGATATTACTCTAAAAATTAGGGTTTACACATTTCCATTACTATGAAATCACAGTTAGAAAGACGTCCTTGTATCATCAATGGACAATTCTTCAACATCTCTTTTGTTGTCATAACACTTCTTGTAGGGGTTTTTATCCTAAAACAAGAGGTGGTTACGGTTATAGGTAGTCCGGTCTCCTTAGCCAAGCTAGGCGTGATAAAGGAATGAGTAGCTCTAGAATCAAAGAGGGCATAAGCATTTTGATGAACTACTTGTATTTCTCTTGCATTTTAACATGGGGGATTACTAAACTCCTATTTCACAATCCTACTTATCCATAATTCTACAGCTTACATACATATATGCTATCTCTTATGTCGCATGAAAGGAAGAACAAAAAAACAACTCAGCGTTTAAGGTTAACCTGTGACCAGGTCATAGCTGAAGTCCTCATCCTCCTTGAGGGCGGCCAACACTACTCCTTCCTCTTCCATCTCCTCGCACATCCATTGTCCTTCCATGTTGTACATACGGATCCGAGCATCGATGATCCAGCTTGATTCTCGTTACCGTTTCCATTTCCAGACCTTGCTAGGGTAAATCCACCAAACAATCTAGCTGGGGCATTCTTCCTCTGAAGGCACTCACTGACAAAATGCCTAACTTGCTTGCATAAATAGCAAGTATTTTTTGTTTTCTTCGGGCACTCGACCATCTTGTGACTCGGGTCTCAATAGAAATAACACTTTCCTTGTAGCTGAGGGCACCTCCTTGGATAGTGCGTCCCTTTGCACTTCCAGTAGCTAATGGGTTTTGGTGTGAACTTTCCACTATTAGCATTCCCTTTGAAACTGCCAATAGGTTGGAATCTCTTCTGTGGGTGTGCGATGTTTGACCCCTCATGAAATCTTCATCCAAAGATAGGTGCTTTATTCTCCACGGTACTTGCCTTTCTTTTCTTGTCTCCTTCGACAATCTAAGCCTTTTCAACTAATTCTCTAAAAGATCTTATATTAAACTCTTCCAACTTAACACGCAGCTCATCATCCAAACCACTTAAAGAAGACTTGTCTCTTGAGTTCTTCACTATACTTATAGGAATCCGATGCATACTATAGCAAGCGACTAAATTCGGTTTCATATTGTTCCATGGTCCTTCCCATTTAAGCAATATGCAAAAAATCAACACTATATTGAACCTTTAGACTTCTAGGAAAATAGTTCTCCAGGAACTCTCGTCAAAACATCTCCCACATCACGGGTGGCATGAACTCATGTCTCTTAGACTCCCACCAGAATCATGCATTGAGAAAAGCATATAAGTTGTAAGCCCCGGAAAATTTCAATAAATAATTCCAAAATGAACTTCAAAAGTAAACCCTAAAAATCACTCCAAATTAAAATCGAATTTTGACAAGTCCTAAATACCAAACGAATCCAAAAATTTCTTAATCATGAGAAAATGAAAATCCTTAAAAATAAAACTAAAAACTCAGTGGTCTTCAAATTCAAAACCACGGCGTACAAAAATTCCATATTTAACTCCGATTTATGAAATCGGGTAATATAAGACCCAAAAATAAATTAATAAAAAGTAAATAAGGATTAACTTTCGGAAATGAAACCCAATTCAAGAATTCCGAAAACGTTAAAAGATATTAAATACTTACAAAAATAAAATTTAAAATAAATTTATCAATTAAATGTTGTATAAACATAAATATTAGTTTCTAAATTGGCAAGAATCTAAACCGAAAAATCACCCGAAAACCCTAATCGGAACAATAGCTTCAGTCCGGCAATCTAGCGCCCTTAACCCTAGAGGCCGAGGTGTAGTTTAAATAAGTAGAATACTCGTAGTATATAAGTTTTTTAAAAATTAATCATATTGGTAAAATTTTTTACCTATCTCGAACCCGTTCGGATACAACTTTGAAAAGCATGTCCCGAGCTCGAGATATAAAAAATATACCATTAGTACCGTTAGACTTGTAATTTATAAGATTTCTAAATATATCAGTTATATAATTTTTCGGGTTATAAAAGTTACAATTATAACCTTTTTATTGTATTTTCATTTATACCAGTAATTGATTAGTCTTTTGCACTATTGATTTTATTTCATTACACAATTTTATTACTTTTATAATGTATATCTCGGGTTTCCTAATAATCAAGTAAACTTCGAAAACCGAAAAATGAAACCCTAAACCGGTTTAGTTCAGGCTCTGTGAGAAAGACTTAGAAACCCTAATTCTGGCTTTTCCTTGGTTTCCAAATAAGAAAACTTTTATAAGAAAAATTAATTTTGAATATAGTTCTTGATTATGTTTCGAAACAAGAAAAGATCAGATTTTAAGAAAATTTCGATTCAGGGTCATCCCGAGACCCATTATAGAAAAGCGTACTTCGGAACTAGAATTTCAAAAAATTTACTTATGAATACTTATTAGAATCGAAATAAAATAAGGATTTCAGAAATATAAATTTCATAATTTTTCGGCTTATGAAAAATACAGTTATAACCTTCTTATTCGTATTTCTCTTACTACCGGTAATTAAGTTGTCTTGATTACTATTCATTACTATTCACAAGTACAACCTATGACTACCCATTTGTACACTATATTTGCAACCCTTACCATCACTCAATCACTTCCTTTCCAAAGACTTTTTGTCCCTTAATTATTACTACAATTTATGACATGTGATGTAGAAAGCTATCAAGACAAATCAATTAAAGAAAAATCAAATCCCCTTTTTCTTTCTCTTGCATTGGTTGGCGTGAAACCCTACCCAACAAGTTCCAATTTGCAATTTTTTTTTTTTTTCTTCCATTTTAACCTAATTTCACTTTATATATAAACTACTTTTTCTCTCTCTCTCTTCATTCTTTCACTTTCAAACTTTTGCAAAGGTAAAACACTCTCATTTTCTCTCCCCACACCCTCCATGCCGTGAGCCCCATGGCCTCCCCCCCCCCCCCCCCCCCCCCCCCCCCCCCCCACACACACACAACTTGTTTCTTCTCCTTTTGTCTTCTATTTTACTCTAAGTAAATAAACTTCTATTCCTTCTACTCATAGATCCTTGTTATGGCAAGGATATTCTTGGATATTTCAATTAAATATCCCCATGATCTTTTGGTAGGGACAATGAGATATCAAAACATTAATACCAAACCATCACAAAGTAGATCTAACCTTTAAAGGAGCTTTCATGCAAAAGCTTTATGTTTATCCATCAAAAGTGTTTTGAACAAAAGATCTTTTAAAAATGTAGTTTTTATGTTTTAAAAACGTATTTAAGTGCTTGATATAGATCTACCATTTTGCTACTCATATTCATGTAGGCATTTAAGATCTCTCATTATTTTGAGTTTATGTGCATTAATGGTCTTTAATGTTTTGTCCTTAGTAAATAACCTTCCTAGTATATAGATCTATAGGTAAATGAGTTAATAAAGTCAAAAAGGAAAACACTTTTCAAGAAATGAACTTGTGTAAATTCGGATGACTTTGGAAATCTAGGTTAAAAACATTTTATCAACTTCTAAACATATATTTTACAAGAGAAAAAGCCTATAGGTGATAGATAATGTTTGGTAATATTTTTCATGAGTCTAAATGAGTTTTTATTAAAGAAAATGTTGGAAACAAGAGATGAAGTTCAATAGAAGTTTTGAGCTAAAAGTCTTGTAGGCAAAATTCGTAATAATGGATAGATGGTTAGAAAACACTATTTTTCCAACTTCAAAAATGGTATTTTCTTAAATAAATGAAGTCCTTAGGGTATAGGTAAAATAAATGCTTAAAGTTTTAAGTATAAAATACTTTTTTCTTAAAGGAATCAACTTGAAAATGAAATTTTCTAAATTCGGATTTTTGGAACCACCCTAGTAAAGACCCATTAAGAGTTTACAAATGAAGATTTTATTAAAGAAATAAGGGCCTTAGGACATAACTAATAATAAGGGTCAAAATTTCTTTAAACAAAGTGGAGTTTTCCTAAAGAAAAATCCTTAGAAATAGTAGGTGTGACCAAATGTAGCAAAGTTGATTTTTAGACAAAAGCAAAATATAGTGTCTTAAGACAAAGTTTATTTAAAATTCTTTGAAGTCTAAAAATTTATAAGACCTTAGACACTTAAGAGTTCATATCATGACATACATGATAGGGAAAATCATTTCATAGCATTTAGTTTCATTTTGTACTTAGGAATCTCAAGTGCATTCATAAAAACCGCATTTTTGGAATCAACACAACTGTACAGATCTGATCCCTCATTTTAAAGCTTAGATATTTTCAAAACTTGATTTAAACTTCATATTTAGAAAGCTCTTCCGAAGTAGATAGAAATCGATATAAAATTTGCAAGATTCCGAGTTAAAATGACCAAGTTATGGCCGTTTTAAGTTGGTATTCCCGCTTAGGACACAAATTACGAATTTGATAAGTTCGTATGAAGTCATTGGATTAGTTTGAGTTGAAATACTTATTAGAGTATTTCTTCCTTTTTAGGTTATCCCGAGTTCGACGATTCCCTACCACTGGATTATTATTACTAGAAGACTGGTCATCCATTGGCCGAGTGAGTTTTCTCCTTGTTTTGTTACCTTGATTGTGCTTGTAGTTAGTTGCATTAGAATTATAGGAACAAGATAAAAATCGATATGAATGGGGATGGGAGATATGATGAGACTGTGATGAATGTATGCCAAAGAATACTAAAGCATATCGAAACCACGATTTGATTGGATAACTGCACCGTTCATATTATTTCTGTTATATGTCTGATATTGGTTGGTCACTCTAAAGAATGTATAAATATTTTGACCTAAGCAAAAATTAAATTGATCATGCATCGCATCGGACATATCGCATTTGGTAGCTTGCTACTCCTACGCAGGTCGATCGGTATGGTCCGTTGTTGCCTCGTTTGGATAACTAGCCCAGTGCCAGAGCTCATTCAGGGGTACTAAGGCGCATGTGGATGCATCCTTGGATGAGCCTAGCCGAGTCGAGTGCTAAGAGCCAAGGGCATGGGGACTAGATGCGGTCATGTAGACTCAATACCATTCCTAACCCAAGATACGGAGGGCGTAAATCCGTTCTGTGTGTGGGTTCCGGATACCGATGCATAATTGCTTGCTCACGTGTTTGTTCATGCATAGCATATGATTATAAACTTGCTTGTCATGGTACGGAATTAAGGGAATTCTCACTAAGCTAGTGTAGCTTATACCCCAATAGTTGTTTAAATAAGCAGGTTATTTCAAGAATGCAAAGTGGGACCGAATTGGTTGGAGCCGGGAATGACTTCGGGATTCTGGCAGGATATATAGATGTTTGAAGTTATCAACTAGATTTTTATGAGCTGCCTTGTAATATTTTTTTTTTTTTTATGTAGGGAAGTCTATGGACGAAGTATTTGGAGTTGAATGATTTGAAGTGTAGTGATCCGTATGAGAAGTGTAGTGATTTGTATCTGAAGTATAGTAAATTGTATTTCCTTTACATTGTTACTCATTTGTATCAACATAAAATGTATTATTCTGATGTGTCTCCTTTATGTGTTAGACGCCTTGTGCATAGTATGGAAGTCTTCGCGTGACTGAGGTGGTCATTCTTAGGCTTTAATATTGTGTATGGCGGACTGCCAAGTTTGGGGTACCCTTCAGAGCGTGACAATTTAGTGGGTATCAGAGCGACAAGGTTTTGGGAATTTGGTGGGAAGACTTTAGGAGAACAGAATGCTACGATATGATCTTACGAATGAATAAGTTTTAGATAACCCTTAAGTAACAAAGAGATTAGCCTCATCTTTATGACCCATGAGTTATGATTTGAGGATTGGAGATCTCTGAGAAAGTATGAGATAGTTATATTAGGACCGGAGGATCTTAATGAGTCAACAAACCATAAGGAACATCTTACGAGAAGAAGTTCTTAACTAAGGAATGACCTTTCAGTAAGGACGAGCCCTGAATTTTATAACTGAAGAATGAAATTGTAATAATCGAAGATACTACCTGGGAGATTTCTAGAAAATATACAAAATAGTTGTACAAGTGTTGGAAAGTCTTCAAGAAATAATAATCAATGAAAGATGAGCAGCTAGAAATTCTCTGGAGTGATAATCTTGAAAGAGCTAAGGAAATTATGGGTAAATTAGGGAATGACCCAAAGGTGATGACATGAAGAAGGGGTATAAGAGGATTAGGGTTGGAAAATATTTGGTGGAATGATCAAACCTACCTTAACCCCGTAAGGCACGAAGAATAAGTGACCTAACCCAACTCTTGGTTCAAGCCAAATAGGAGAGATCGTAAGTTACCCCTTCGACCTATAAGATAACTAGTTGAGTAAGATTAACAATGTGTTTTCGCCGTTTCTTAAATAAGATAAAACCAAATACCAAAGTGCAATTCTTTTCTAAAATAAGCAACTTGCGTGTAGTATAACTAGGTTAACGTAATCGTTTCGTCTTATCTCTAGGAGACTACCGGAAGAGATGTGCAACAGTGATAACTCTCTCGAGGAACAGCAGTCAGACCCTCCACCACCACAAGATCCAATGCAACAAGTCATAGACCTTCTAGGGTGTTTAGTGGATACACAAAAGCTCCTCTTACAACAAGTGCTTGCTAGGAATGTGCCGGTTCAGGTGGAAGGACCCTACCAAGTGACAATGCAAGGAATTGAGACTCCTTCTGTTATGGCTAGTCTAAGTTCCAAAGTCAGAAGGTATAAGACAACTAGCCTAACAGTTAAGAATGAACCTTTTAAGAGGCATAAGATCAATTGTTGGAAGTGCAAGGAAAGTCATTATCCAAGACAGTGTCCACTGTCACGCCCCAACGGGTACCCTAAACGTGACAGTCCGCCACACTCAATATTAAAGCTTAAGTATGACAACCTTAGTCATTTCCAAAAGCTTTTATATTAAGTGTAAGGCTTACTTTCACAATTTTAGAGGACCATATATGGAATAATGAAGCTTAAGGAGATATAAAAACATGTTAAGAAAAGAAGAATCACAATAACTATTTGTTCATGGCATAATTTTACGAACTTAAGAACAACTCCCTAAATTACTAATTATACACATATTAACATGCTAAAGCTAAGCTACTCTTTATTTAAAATTCTAATATACGCAAGGGATTACCTGCCCACAAGGTCCACGTGGCCTTAGCCATAAGTACGGGAACTGCAAAAGATAGCTATCGGGGTATAAGCTAATAAGCTTAGTGAGTAATTCCCAGATTCATACTCGAAGTAGATTATCAATCAAGTTTATTATTCAAACGTATGAAATGCAACAACCACGTGAGCATACAAGACATATGACTTTCCGGGAATCATATGTTGAATGAATTTACGCCCTTCATTCGGGTTGGGTATTCAGGCCAATTACAGCCACCACTTTTAAAACACTTTTATAGGTCTTACCGGCTCCTATACGTATCAAAAATTTTGTAGTTATTACTGGCTCCTACTAGCCACCAAAAAGTTTTTGTAGTTATTACAGGCTCCTACTAGCCACGAAAAACTTGTAGTTATTACAGGCTTACTAGCCATCAATTCGTAGTTCTTACCGGCTCCTACTCTTACATGATATACCGGTTATGTCTACCACCACTATATACACTTGTCCCACCAATTGTATAATAGCGAATGCAATGTGACTCAACATATGAAGTGCATGAATAATTTCTTTAATTAAAGTCTAGTAGTTACATTTAACTTCTTTCGAGTGATCAACCAATTTTAAACAATTCAAGATATTAATGTACATACAACTTTATTACAAACAAATTGAGTTTCGATATACTTAATATTCCTTCAACATATTATCATACACTTCTTTTTGAGTTTGCTTAGATTCTAGTGCAACTAATTTTACAAGCACAAGCAAGAGTATGAAAAATAACGGGGAAATAACTCACGATGCCATTGCCGTCTATTTCTCTTAAGCGGATGAGTCGTTCACACACTCCACTAAATCGTAATAGTCCTCGGGGTGAAGAAATCCTTCCTCGGGTTCACCTAACCAAAGAAAATACCCATAATGAGTTTTTCTTGAAGATTTTCTTGAATTTTGACAAAACAATGTCAAAGAACGTCAAAGTTCGTATGAAAGAATGTTCCAACTTAAAATGGTCCATAACTTGGTCATTTTAACTCGGAATCGCGCATATAATATACCGATTTCTATCTACTCGGAAAGATCTACCCATTTCTAAAATTATTTCCTACAAACAAAGCCATATAGGCTTCGAAAAACTGGTGACAAAATTCACCACGGATTTTTAAGTAAAAACAACTTTGGTTCAAGAAGTCAAAATTTGTTTGATAAATACTTAGTTATTTATATAGTTGAAAAATTCTCTTTTTGTAACTATATAAATCATATTTAAGCATGCTCAAGTGTCTTGTTATCCAACCTATTTTTCTTAAGTAAAACAATGTCGGTTTGAAGCTTTTCGAAAATTATTTTTGTGAATTTCTTTGAAACGAATCCCTTGTTTTCTTTATTTTCTAAAAACGTTTTATGTTGGTTTTATTTATCTTTTCCCAAGTGACTTTTGAAAATAAAATTTTCTACTTTCTAAGTTATACTACTAATATCTTTGAAGTTTTTCTAGAAAATATGCTTTTCCCTATTTTCTTGTGTAAATTCCTTTGTTTACTTGTTTTGGCAAAAATCTTTACTTGATTTCTCATTCTTTTTCTCATGTCTCCTATTTTAAGAATAATTACCCATGTATGAAAATTTGGTTTCTTTATGAAAACAAAGTGGAACAATTAAGGACTTTTTGTAGAAAAACTAATTTCTATAATTCTATTATTTTCCTCTTGTAACTTGAAAAGAAATAACTTTATTATTTTCAAATCATAAATTTTCTTTGCCTATTTGTTTGCAAAGGTCTTAAAAATTTCCTTAGTTCTCCATCTTATTTTCTTTCTTTATGAAAACAACCATTTTTGTCAAAAATATTTTCTTTTGAAAAGCAAAGTAGAGTAACAAAGATTTAACTAGCTTTTTTAAGTAAAAATAGTTTCTAAATTCATAGTGAATTCTTTTTGTAACTTGAAAATGAGTTTATTTTTGTTATCTTATATTTTCACATAAACTTATTCCTAAGTGACAAAAGTCTTTTTTATTTCATTATCTTTAGAAAATAAACTTTTGGACAACAATCTAAATGAACATGATTATGAGTAATAATAAACAAAATAACATAAAGTATAAATAATAAAAATCAAGTATTGGAGTCTTAGCTTTTTCAAGGCTCCGGGACTAAGAAATAAACTAGTCCCATAAAATAAAATAAATGAAAGAAAAGCTTGTTTTGACTTGATGAGGACAAGTCTAAGACTAGAGACTAGTCTTAATTCAACAAGGAATAAATAAATAAATTGCAATGGAAAAATAAATAAATTGCTTTGCATGAAATAAATAAATTGCAAGTGAGCTTATATGCTCTAAAGAATATGTATACATATGTATAGATATAAACAATAATAAAACAACATAAACATAAATGAATTGGCATGAACAAGAACAATACATGAACATAATGTAGTTTCACAACTTGTAGTATTTGGAAACTCACACTATGTCATGTAAAGTTACATGACATGAAGAAGGAAGGAATTATAAATGGGTTACTAAAGAAGACTTTGATGTGGTTATGTGGTTATGGGTTTTTGTTGTTGGTGGAAGTTGTTGTGGAATTATTTTGAGAGAGTTTTGAGATAGAAATTTGAGAGAGCTTTGAGAGGAAAATTGAGAGAGTTTTGGTATGAATTTGTGAGTAGTGAATGTGTGAAAGAAGTGAAGAGGAGGGGGGTATTTATAGGAAAATGGAGGAGTGATTTTTGTATGATTAAAATAAATGCAAATTTAAACAATTGAGGAGGGAGAGAGAAAGGGGCGCCGGCCATATGTGTAGAGGGGAGAGTTGATTTAATTTTTTGACTTTTTGGAAAGATAAAAGATGTAATATGTAAGGTAGATGTGAATAAAGTTATGGGAAAGGTAAAAAGTTAAGATAATAGGTTATGTAGAGTGTAAGAGTAGGTGTAAGAAAAAGTAGAGATAAAAGAATAGTGTAGAATAGTAATGAATAGTGTAATGTAAAGTAGATATGACAATTAAAGTACCGGTAGTAAGAAAATGCGTATAATAGCTATATCTGTTATTTTTACTTACCGAAAAATTATTAAATTAATATTTTTGGAAAACTTATATTTTTACGAGTCTAACGGCATATTCGGAATATTTTTACTATTCCGGGCTTCCGGACACGTTTTTCGAGAACTGTGTCCGATCGGGTTCGAAGGACACCCGAATTTCGCGAAACTGAAACTTTTATAAAACCTATGGTTATTACGGACTATTCGAGCTAATTATCCCAACTTCGTTTTTCCGAGCCAAAGAAAACGGCAATGCCGGATTTAGATTGATACAGTAAACTAGGGTTTTGTTGACCTTTAAGGTTCCGTTTGACTTCCGGTTAGGGTTTTATGATAAACCGATTCCTAAGTTTCAGGGGTTTACATCCACAACTGAAGCACAGGTGTTACTTTTGTGGAGATCCCGAGCATAAGATTGTGGACTGTCTAGGAAAGAAAACCCTAAAGTGCTTCATCTGCAAACAGCCGGGACACCGGGCGAGTAGATGCCCCCACAAGAATTAACAGCTGGACAGCTGCCCTTGTTTGGAAGAAGTCAGTCTCCTAGAAATATCAATAGATCTCTCGTGTTGAGCGTTAGGAGCAAATAACTTTTTGAGTGAAGAGAACAAAGATGTTTTGAAAATGTAAACCGATGTTGTGGTTTATCATCTAGTTCGTGAATTAATTCTAATGTATGTTTTGCATCCTTTCTTTGAACTTTTGTAATGAAAGATTTACATCTTCTCTTGATTTCTTGTATTTCGTTTTGAATATTATGAAGTTTTTGTTATTGATTTTGATTTCAGTAGAATTTCAATATTTCTTACATATGTTTTTATTTCCGCATTTCCGTGTTCTGTACTTCCGATAAGTTTCTTTAAGCTTCTTTTACCGCCTTAAGACATAATAAAAGATTTAGAATTTTCACCTGAACTTAATAAAATTGTAGGAGATATACCCAACCACAACAAGAACCCGTCATGACTCCTTTAGGACCTGAGAACCAAGCGATACCCAAACCACCTAACCAAGGGGGAAATGCCTCAATAGAGATTGAACGGCTTATTAGTCAGATAAGAGGCTACATGCAACAGACTCAAGTCAGTTCAACGTCTACACCTGTGAGATATGAGCAAGAAACGACGCAAGATGAACCCCCATCACCTCAATACCACCAAAGCCTCTTACCATGCTTCATAAAGTGTAACGAGTATTTCGACGGAGTTTTTGGAAAACCCGACGAGGCAGAAGATTGGTTGGGCACATTGAGAAGTCCTTTAATGCTTTTGAAGTACCACACTGCCTGAGAGTCAATTATGGAACCTTTATGCTCCGCTTACATGCCCGAGTATGGTGGGACTCTAAGGAAAGAGAGTTGACGCCTCCAGTTACATGGGAGATGTTTAAATATGAGTTTTTGGACAAATATTTTCCCATGAGCTTAAGAGTCCGGTACAGTTTAGATTTTCTCAATATCTCACAAGGAGATCGTAGTGTGGAACAGTACGAAACCGAGTTCAGTAGATTATTGCAATATGCTCCAGAATCATATACGCAAAGTGAGGAACTCAAAAGACAAGTGTGTCTGAATGGTTTAAAAGAAGACCTTTGGACTCGATTAGAAGAATTGGATATCATGAGTTATCAAGGATTGCTAGAAAGAGCACGGATATTAGAAAATGCTCAAAGGAGGAGGGCAAGAAAGAAGTAATAAGGAAATGGAGTTCTATGCTTCAATGACCCCGAGTCAAAATGTCATAACACTTCCCTTGGATGATGACCCAAACAAGGAAGAAGACATAATTTTGGATAAGCTACAATGTTGGAAATGTAAGGGACAGCATAACCTTATACGGTGTCCACGACTTCAATCCAAGTGTTACCTCTGTGGGGACCCCAGTCACAAAGTTGAGAAGTGTCCCAAAGAGACGACCAACGCATACTCTCTTTGCACAAAAGCGGGACATCCAGCTAAAACATGCCCTGAACGGGATAACTTGCATGTTGCTTCGCTGGATTTACCTAGGAAGAAGAGGAAGAGATATAACAGGAATAATAGCAATAAAGGAAAAAGGAATCGAGGTTCTTCAAGGACATCTACATCCAGAAATCTAGTCCACTACCCTCACACATATGGAGTGTATGAAGAAGCTAGTGATGAGGAGCTTGAGTCATTTACCTTGGAAGGAAGTGAGGATCAAAGATGTAACTCGGTACCAGGTTAGCGCTATACCCTTAGAATACCGCATATTCTTTCCTGACAATAGAATCAAAGAGATAGGTTGTTAGAAATACCTTCGGATTATATGGCTAGACTAAAAATAGGAAAGCCCGAGACCATTAAAAGTTAGAATGAGCCAATAATGGAAACTAAAACAAAAACTTGATTAATTTAATGAATTCCAAGACTCTCCACATACAACTTCTTGTAAATAAAGAACTTTGAAAGATCGAAAATCTACGATGATCGTTACATAAAAGTTAAAATTTCAAAAATCAAATCTCAATTACCAAACTCCGTAAGGTCTTCACAAGTAATAAGTATACAATAAAGCAATGAGATTCTTGATTTCAACCCCATCAAGATGATTACGATGATAAGAATTTAAAACGATGATGACCATATTATTTAAGGGAATATGAATCATAAAGCACAATATTCTATATACATCTACATAAGAATGGAGAAGCGAATCCACAACCTTCGTTGGTCAAGTAATCGAGTCATGAAAGGGTGTTGTCATGAGTCGTCTAGTGTTAGTCGAGTCGAGTCGTCTGTGGTCTCGAGTCAAGTCCGTGTCGTTTTCCAAAAGAGTCGTGTAAGTGAAGGTTGGAATCGCTAAGCCAAATCTTATTGATTTGTATGTGCTATATTTCGTAAAATATTTATCATGCAAAATTTAGAAATGATACAAACCAAAGCATAAACCGGTGCAAGAAATATAATTCGAAAATCTATAATCTTTTCTCGATAAACGATACACACATAACAAGTTTTGCGGACAAAATTTTCTTTAAGGTGAGGAGGATGTAAGCCCCGGAAAATTTCAATAAATAATTCCAAAATGAACTTCGAAAATAAACCCTAAAAATCACTCCAAATTAAAACCGAATTTCGACAAGTCCTAAATCACGAACAAATCCAAAATTTTCTTAATCATGAGAAAATGAAAATCCTTAAAAATAAAATAAGAACTCAGTGGTCTTCAAATTCAAAACCACGCGTACAAAAATTCCATATTTAACTCCGATTTATGAAATCGGGTAATATAAAACCCAAAAACAAATTAATAAAAAGTAAATAACGATTAACTTTCGGAAATGAAACCCAATTCAAGAATTCGAAAACGTTAAAAGATATTAAATACTTACAAAAATAAATTTCTCAAATTAAATATGTTGTATAAACATAAATATCAGTTTTCAAATTGGCAAGGATCTAAACCGGAAAAATCACCCGAAAACCCTAATCAGAATACAATAGCTTAAGTCCGGCAATCTAGCGCCCTTAACCCTAGAGGTCGAGGTGTAGTTTAAATAAGTAGAATAGCTCGTAGTAATATAAGTTTGTTTAAAAATATCAGATTGGTAAATTTTTTACCTATCTCGAACCCGTTCTACAGACTTTGAAAAGCGTGTCCCAGGGCTCGAGATATAAAAAATATACCATTAGTACCGTTAGACTAGTAATTTTATAAGATTTCTAAATATATCAGTTATATAATTTTTCGGGTTATAAAAGTTACAATTATAACCTTTTTATCGTATTTTCATTTATACCGGTAATTGATTAGTCTTTTGCACTATTCATTTTATTTCATTACACAATTTTATTACTTTTATAATGTATATCCCGAGTTTCCTAGTAATCAAGTAAACTTCGAAAACCAGAAAATTAAACCCTAAACCGGTTTAGTTCAAGCTCTGTGAGAAAGACTTAGAAACCCTAATTCGGCTTTTCCTCGGTTTCCAAATAAGAAAACTTTTATAAGCAAAATTAATTTTGAATATAGTTCTTGATTATGTTTCGAAACAAGAAAAGATCAGATTTTAAGAAAATTTCGATTCAGGGTCATCCCGAGACCCATTATAGAAAAGCGTGCTTCGGAACTAGAATTTCAAAAATTTTACTTATGAATACTTATTAGAATCGAAATAAAATAAGGATTTGAGAAATATAAATTTCATAGTTTTTCGGCTTATGAAAAATACAGTTATAACCTTCTTATTCGTATTTCTCTTACTACCGGTAATTAAGTTGTCTTGATTACTATTCATTACTATTCACAAGTACAACCTATGACTACCCATTTGTACACTCTATATTTGCAACCCTTACCATCACTCAATCACTTCCTTTCCAAAGACTTTTTGTCCCTTAATTATTACTACAATTTATGACATGTGATGTAGAAAGCTATCAAGACAAATCAATCAAAGAAAAATCAAATCCCCTTTTTCTTTTCTCTTGCATTGGTTGGCGTGAAACCCTCCCCAACAAGTTCCAATTTGCAATTTTTTTTTTGTTTTCTTCCATTTTAACCTAATTTCACTTTATATATAAACAACTTTTTCTCTCTCTCTCTTCATTCTTTCACTTTCAAACTTTTGCGAAGGTAAAACACTCTCATTTTCTCTCCCCCACACCCTCCATGCCATGAGCCCCATGGCCTCCCCCCCACACACACACAACTTGTTTCTTCTCCTTTTGTCTATTTTACTCTAAGTAAATAAACTTCTACTCCTTCTACTTATAGATCCTTGTTATGGCAAGGATATTCTTGGATATTTCAATTAAATGTCCCCATGATCTTTTGTAGGGACAATGAGATATCAAAACAATAATACCAAACCATCACAAAGTAGATCTAACCTTTAAAGGAGCTTTCATGCCAAAAGCTTTACGTTTATCCATCAAAAAGTGTTTTGAACAAAAGATCTTTTATAAAAATGTAGTTTTTGTGTTTTCAAAACGTATTTAAGCGCTTGATATAGTAGATCTACCATTTTGCTACTCATATTCATGTAGGCATTTAAGATCTCATCATTATTTTGAGTTTATGTGCATTAATGGTCTTTAATGTTTTTGTCCTTAGTAAATAACCTTCCTAGTATATAGATCTATAGGTAAATGAGTTAATAAAGTCAAAAAGGAAAACACTTTTCAAGGAATGAACTTGTGTAAATTCGGATGACTTTGGAAATCTAGATTAAAAACACTTTTATCAACTTCTAAACATATATTTTACAAGAGAAATGAAGCCTATAGGTGATAGATAATGTTTGGTAATATTTTTCATGAGTCTAAATGAGTTTTTATTAAAGAAAATGTTGGAAACAAGAGATGAAGTCAATAGAAGTTTTGACTAAAAGTCTTGTAGGCAAAATTCGTAATTGATAGATGGTTAGAAAACACTATTTTTCCAACTTCAAAAATGGTATTTTCTTAAATAAATGAAGTCCTTAGGGTATAGGTAAAATAAATGCTTAAAGTTTTAAGTATAAAATACTTTTTTCTTAAAGGAATCAACTTGAAAATGAAATTTTCTAAATTCGGATTTTTGGAACCACCCTAGTATAAGACCCTTAAGAGTTTACAAATGAAGATTTTATTAAAGAAATAAGGGCATTAGGACATAACTAATATAAGGGTCAAAATTTCTTTAAACAAAGTGGAGTTTTCCTAAAGAAAAATCCTTAGAAATAGTAGGTGTGACCAAATGTGGCAAAGTTGATTTTTAGACAAAAGCAAAATATAGTGTCTTAAGACAAAGTTTATTTAAAATTCTTTGAAGTCTAAAAATTTATAAGACCTTAGACACTTAAGAGTTCATATCATGACATACATGATAGGGAAAATCATTTCCATAGCATTTAGTTTCATTTTGTACTTAGGAATCTCAAGTGCATTCATGAAAACCGCATTTTTGGAATCAACACAACCGCTGTACAGATCTGATCCCTATTTCCGAAGCTTAGATATTTTCAAAACTTGATTTAAACTTCATATTTAGAAAGCTCTTCCGAAGTGGATAGAAATCGATATAAAATTTGCGAGATTCCGAGTTAAAATGACCAAGTTATGGCCGTTTTAAGTTGGTATTCCCGCTTAGGACACGAATTACGAATTTGATAAGTTCGTATGAAGTCATTGGATTAGTTTGAGTTGAAATACTTATTAGAGTATTTCTTCCTTTTTAGGTTATCCCGAGTTTGATGATTCCCTACCACCGGATTATTATTACTAGAAGACTGGTCATCCATTGGCCGAGTGAGTTTTCTCCTTGTTTTGTTACCTTGATTGTGCTTGTAGTTAGTTGCATTAGAATTATAGGAACAAGATAAAAATCGATATGAATGGGGATGGGAGATATGATGAGACTATGATGAATGTATGCCAAATAATACTAAAGCATATCGAAACCACGATTTGATTGGATAACTGCACCGTTCATATTATTTCTGTTATATGTCTGATATTGGTTGGTCACTCTAAAGAATGTATAATATTTTGACCTAAGCAAAAATTAAATTGATCATGCATCGCATCGGACATATCGCATTTGGTAGCTTGCTACTCCTATGCAGGTCGATCGGTATGGTCCGTTGTTGCCTCGTTTGGATAACTAGCCCGGGACCAGAGCTCTTAGGGGTACTAAGGCGCATGTGGATGCATCCTTGGATAAGCTAGCCGAGTCGAGTGCTAAGAGCCGAGGGCTTGGGGACTAGATGCGGTCGTGTAGATCAATACCATTCCTAACCAAGATACGGAGGGCGTAAATCCGTTCTGTGTGGTGGGTTCCGGATACCGATGCATAATTGCTTGCTCACGTGTGTTCGTGCATAGTATATGATTGATTATAACTTGCTTGTCATGGGACGAATTAAGGGAATTCTCACTAAGCTAGTGTAGCTTATTACCCATAGTTGTTTAAATGAGCAGGTTATTTCAAGAATGTTAAAGTGGGGACCGAATTGGTTGAGCCGGGAATGACTTTCGGGATTCTGGCAGGATATAGATGTTTGAAGTTATCAACTAGATTTTTATGAGCTGCTTGTAATATTTTTGTTTTTTTTTTTATGTAGGGAAGTCTATGGACGAAGTATTTGGAGTTGAATGATTTGAAGTGTAGTGATCCGTATGAGAAGTGTGGTGATTTGTATCTGAAGTATAGTAAATTGTATTTCCTTTACATTGTTACTCATTGTATCAACATAAAATGTATCATTCCGATGTGTCTTCTTTATGTGTTAGACGCCTTGTGCATAGTATGGAAGCCTTCACGTGACTGATGGTCATTCTTAGGCTTTAATATTGTGTATGGCGGACTGCCACGTTTAGGGTACCCTTCGGGGCGTGATATAAGTGCTAAAGGAAATCCTCAAATGATGAGGCACTTCGAAGGCATCAAATGATCTCTTTCTCTAGCTTAACTAGTCTTTAGCTTCATCTAGCTTCTCGAAAGCTCCATCAAAATACCGATTACTCTTAATGAACTCGGGTAAAGGGTTTTGGTATGGTCTGGGTGGTGGCGACGATGGCAAAGACACAGTTTGAGATTGTGCACTTTCCAGAATAGGTACTTCCATTGATGCTTGTGGCGCAGGTTGTGGTAGAGGTGGTGCAGGTGCTTGCACATTTTTCCTTAGAGCTTCTAACACTTGTGCTAGCTGTCCAAGAGTAGCTTGCAAGTTTATTTGAGGGTCAGCAGCAGGTGGGTTTTGTGGATGTGCAACTGGTTGGTTTGCTTCTTCCTTGAGATGATTCGAAGCACTTTGCTCTTAGTGTCTTCTCCCTCTTCTTCGGCTGTTTAGATTTTACTTTTTGTGAGCTTAATATTTTCAATAGATTTATTAAGTCTTTAAACTGATATAACGGAAATCACAAAAATTTATCGCATATAATCATAATCTTGAAATGAAAATTCATGAAATAAATAAGGAAATTTAAATCAAGATTGAAATCCACATAAAACTTTTTCATTGAAATAAGAAATGGGTACAAGACCCTTACATAAAGGAAATCCAAACATAACACCGTGCAACAACATTACAAGGAAAAACACAAATAACACCTTTCCGCAAAGCATAAAAATCTAAACTACTCGACCTAACATTCTAGGCCTTTTACAAAACTTTCTATTAGACTATGTGGGTAAGCTCGGTCCAACTCTTGACTTCCTTCCTTCCTTCCTCTTTCCTTCTTCATCGTTCTTTCGTTCTTTTTACCAAACCTTACGGGGATAGTGCATCACCCGGGTTTCCACATGATGAGCCCCTCGGCCTCTTTATAAAGTTGCACAAGTATTGTGCACAGTCATTCTTCTTTTCCTTACAACTTCCTTTACCCTCTTAGGTAAGTCTGTCATGCCCCAAAAGGTACTCTAGATGTAACAGTCCACTGCATGCTAATCAAGACTTAAGAATCACTATCACAGTCATTCAGAAGTCTTGTATTAGTATGCAAAGCGTTCCCTTATGACAATAGAATACATAAACAATTAGAGACAGATAGTTCAATTTGATAGGATAAGCATGAAAATATAAACCACAGATATCTCATGATCAGTTACAAAGCATTAAGGGGCATTCCCCTGCTACACATAAGATTTAGTAATATCCATTTTGGTAACCATTGATCCTTCTAGGTTCAATACTGAAAACTATACAAACCAATTATGAACTACTAGGGAAATAACTCCTAGTCTCTCATTACCTGATTTGGCCAGGTCCGGGGATGCAACCATAAGTACGGAAACTACATTAGAAAGAAACTGTGGGGGTATAAGCTATGCTAGCTTAGTGAGTTCCACTTCAAAAATTAAATGCTCAACAGTAGTATATGTCAAACAAGTTATTAACAATCATATGAATACACAAACACGTGAGCATACAATACATAAGACCATTCGGAAGTCTTATACCGAATGGATCTACGCCCTCCATTTGGGGTTAGGTGTTTCAGGCCCATACAACCAATGATTTAAATTTTTCTCACTTTTTATTGTGGTTGATATAGGTGCCCACCCACACACATTTTTAATTTATACCGTGGTTGATACAGGTGCCTACCCACCCACATTTTCAATTCCGACCCACGCGCCAACATTTAATTTCCGGCCATTACGCCAACATTCGAGTTTACAGGCCCCTCATTACTCAGCTATTATGCCTTCTTCCCACAAAGGTATAATAACCTATGCAATGTGACTCCACATATGGTATGCATGTCAATTTAATTATAAGATCAGGGCGTAATAATTTAACAGTTTATGGGTGATCATAGATATTGCAGACAATTCAATTCTATACTAAATCATTCAAATAATTACAACAAGCTCCTTCTGATATTCTTATTATTCATTCACCCATATAGAAATCATATTCATACAATCAATTTTATCTTTCCCTTGTTCTAATGCCACTAATATTACAAGCACAAGCACAAGCATGTGATATTGAGATAGTGAACTCACTCGGTCATAGTCTCCAGTCTCTAACTGTAGCGATCTAGAAACAAGAATTTTCCCCGATTACAAAATCACCTAAACGAACGAAATACCCTTATGAGTATTTCATACTATAACTAATTACAAATTTTTCAAATAAAACTCTTTGAATTCGTAATTTCCGTAGTAATTGGAAATTTTAACTTAAAACAGCCATAACTTAGTCATTTTAACTCGGAATTTCACAAATAAGCTATCGATTTCTATCTACTTCGAAAGATCTATATATTTGTGATTTTATTACTAAATTTTGAAAAGATTTAGGTTTTGGAATATTCATATCAGATCCGATCAGTAACTAAAAGTTGAGATTCCGAAATTGTTTTATGAAATTTGCATTATTTCTATCAAGTGAATCATATGTACATGCCATGTCTACAGGTTCTTATCATGCATGATATTATATGGCTATTTATGTGTATTTCCTTAATGATTTTTTGGTTGAAAAGAATTCTTGGAAAAACTTTACTTTGAAATAATGTTATGAATGATTGTTTGAGAAAACTAGCTTTATTTCTTTTAAAATTATACTTATTGTTACTATGATAAAGCCTTGGTGACCTACATATCTAATGCCTTCATTATCACAACAAAATTCGTCATTAAAAGGTTGGAAATAGATGTTTAAGTGTAGGTTTTGCCTAATAACGAATTTTGTATAATTTTCAAAAAGGAAAAATATTGTTTAATCTTAGTTGGAAAAATTTTCCTTTGTTTTAGGTTTCTACTTTGATAAAACATATTTATTCTTATAAAAATCAAGTCTCTATTATATCTATTCCCTAAGACTTCTATTTTTCGATTAAAATACTCATTTTGACATTTGGAAATAGGTGTTTAAATAGGGATCATTTTTAGATCCGAATTTGGAAAAAAAAAATTTGGGATTATTTCTTGTGAAAAACTCATTTAATCTTTCTAAAACTAAGTTCTAATCAAACCTACTCCCTAAGACTTTCATCTCTTTAATAAAACTCTTGTTTTAGGGTTGGAAAAGAAGTGTTTTCTTGGCATTTCACTCTAAATACGAATTTCTACATTTTTATTGGAGTTAAATCATAGATCTAACTTAACTTTTGTAATCATTTTCTTATTTTGAAAATTTCTCTTAGTAAAACTATGATCATCTCGTAAAAATCACTACTTGATGATATATATTACCTAAGCCCTTCATTTTACATGTAAAACCTTCATTTTGAAGTTGGAAAATATGTTTTCTAAATGGGTCTTTCTCAAGATCCAAATTTTAAAACTAACTTTTTGATAGAAACAAATGGATCTTGAGTTTTGATCAACTCATTCCTTAAGAAAAACATGTAACAAGTCTTTCATGCATGTAAAACAAATAGCTATGTTATTTTAACTACTCTAATAATAGATCTACTATACTACTTATGTTATGAGTGAAATGCAACAATGAAAATATGTAGATGTGAGTAAAAAATAAAAGTATATGTACAAAATTTCTATATGAACAACATATATCAATAATATAGCATAATAATAGCAAGATAACTTAGTATTTCAAGATCCACAACATTGTGATGGTAAGGATCTCATGCTTAAGCATTTCTATATCCTTGGCTCAAAGCTCATGGGGATGTTATGGGACCATGCATGTGTGATCTTGCCATTACATGTTTTAGTGTGGTAGGGTTAAGATCTATTACCTATTTAGATGTTTAGAGAAGGAAACTTGGAGTAAAAGAAAATTGTGTGTGTGTGTGTTTGTGTATGTGTGTGTGCGTGTGTGTTGGGGGGGGGGGGGGGGTTGGGGTGGGTGGATTGGGGCGCGCAAGGTTCACGGCAAGGAGAGGGAGGGAAAGAGACTTCCAAAGTTGGTTTTGTGAGAAAATGAGAGAAAGTAAAAATGTGAAATGTGAAAAAAGAGATTATATATGATTATTTAATAAAAGAAAAACAAAACAAATTGTGGCTTAATTGGGGATGGGTGGGTAGGGGTGGGTTCCATGCCAGTTCTAGCATGGGAAGAGAGAGGGGAAGTTTTGGTTTTGTTTTGTGTAATAACTTTCAAATTTAATTAGTAGTTTGTGTACAAAATATATTGGAAAAGTAAATTTGTAAGGAAATGATGTAAAATTGGAAGAATAGGTTGTAAAGATATAAGAATAGGGTATGAGTGGTTGTACTTGATGAATAGTGTATAAGAAAACAAAAGTTTATTAGACATTTAATTTATCGGTAGTAATGAAAATACAATAAAAATGTTATAACTGTAACTTTTATAACCCGAAAAATTAAATAACTGAAATATTTAGAAATATTATGAACTTACGAATATAACGATACTAACATCATATATTTAATATCCTGAGCCCTGAGACACGCTTTTCAAGACTTGTATTCGATCGAGCTTGAAATAGGTCGAAAAGTTACTAATCGGATATTGTTTAGCATTCTAATATTAAGACGAGCCAATCTACACTTCCCACTCGTATTTTGACTCCTTGGTTTGAGACCCGGGATTGCCAAATCTAAACTACTATGGTTTTTTGAGATTTTGTTGACTTAAGATTTCCGGTTGACTTTTCGATTTAGAGCCTTACTTTGGAGTTAACTCATTTTTTATTCCTTCGGGGTTTCCTTCTTGATATAGCCGGACTTAGGATTCCTAGGTCCGATTGGTCCAAAGATATTCCTTTAAGATTTCAGTTTCCGGTTTTAAATCTTTCCCGAAATCGATCTCAGGTTTACTTAAGAAAACGAGGGTTTACAAAGTCGGCAGTCACATTTTCTCCAAGTATTCCATCATCCTCAAAGAACAACATCTGGTCGAGTCGGGAATCCACTTTTGGGGCACGCTGTGGGGTCGGTTCCCAAGATACACTTTAGCGACCAAGGGAGTATTCACTTTGCTCATAAGCATTCCTCCACAAGCGGGGTTCCATCGTACCATATTTGGGTTCAACATTCATGACTAGGGGATTGGATAGTATGGCATCAACCTCCATTGCCGGGGTAGTTTATCGGTTTCTAGCTGCTAGCTGAGCCTATCGCTCCTCATATCGTCGTCTATTTCTATGCGGATCATCCTCCTCTTCGGTCTACTACCGATCTTCCCAGGGTATGGTAGATTCATCCTTTGTAGGCGTCTCTTCCGGATCTTCCTCCGGGTCTTCTTTGGGGTCTTTCTTTACTTCTTCTTCTTCAACCTCTTGTAAACCCCTAGTTTTTAGGATAATATCAAGTTCAAACCCCAAACCAAAAAGTCAACCGGAAACCTTAAGTCAACAAATTCCTAGGAAACCCTAGCAGTCTAGATCCGGCAACCCCGTATTCCTGAGCTAAGAAGTCGAAATACGAGTGAAGAGTGTAGTTTGATTAGTAATAATATTAGGGTGCTTAAAAATATTAGATTAGCGAATTTCGACCTATTTCGAACCCGATTAGATATAGACTTTAAAAATCATGTCCTAGGGCTCGAGATATTAAAAATATGTTATTAGTACCGTTAGACTCGTAATTTCATAAGATTTCTAAATATATCAATTTACAAAATTTTTCAGGTTATAAAAGTTACAGTTATAGCATTTTTATCGTATTTTCATTTCTACCAATACTTTAATTGTCTAATCTACTTTTTGATTTCTAATCAACTATTCATCAAGTGCAACTACCCATAACCTACTCTTAATCCTTACATCCTATTCTTACAATTTCATCATTTCTCTTACATTTACTTTTCCAATACATTTCATTACATAATATACTTTAAAAATTTGAATTTATTACATAAAATTGTCACACACATCTCTCTCCCTCTCTCTCTATTGAACCGGCATCCTCCTTCCTCTATTCTATCTCAAATTGTTTCATTTCTTTATTTTATTTAACACACAAATCCACTTTTCTATAAATACCCCTTTATGCCTTCGCCATTTCACTTTCTTTATTTCTTCATTTTTACTTTTATAAAATTTTTACAAAACTCTCTCATCCTCTCCTTTAAATGTCGTGAGCCCCCCTTTCTCTACACACACACCCACTTTTGTTTTCTTCAAGTTTTCTTGTTTCAAACCACTAATAGGTAATAGATCTACACCCTCCCATCTTAAAACATGTGATGGCAAGATCATTCATGTGTGATTCCACTCAAAAATCCCCATGAGCTTTAAGCTAGGGATATGGAAACACTTGAACATGAGATCCTTCCCATCACAATGTTATAGATCTTGTTATTTATGTTATTTTGCTACTATTATGCTTTGTTTTTCAGTTATGTTGTTATTATTAATGTTTTGTGTAGGTATTCGTCATTTAACCATATTCACATAATGATCATAGTGTTTATGCATTTATGACTAGTATAATAAACTAGATCTAGTTGTTTTGAGTTCATAAATGCCTTAGATTTTTGTTTTATGCACATAAATAACATGTAATAAAATGATAACAATGGGAAAATATTAGAAAGCTTAAGATCTATTTTAGTTTCAATAAAAATGGATTTTTGAAATTCAGATAAAAAAGGAACCCTACATAGCAAAGCTATTTTTCAACTTCAAAATGAGTATTTTACATTAAAAATGAAAGTCTTAGGGAATAGGTATCATAAATGAGTGATCTTGATGAGTAAATCTTAGATTTACTAAGGAATATTTTCAATACAAGGAAATGTTTACAAAAGTTATGTTTTAATCCCAATAACAAACTTAAAATTCGTAATAAGGAAAGCTTGATATATGAAAACTTATTTTTCAACCCCAAAATAAGATTTTATTAAAGAAATGGAAGCCTTAAGGAGTAGGTTTGATTATGAGATAGTTTTTGAAAGATTAAATGAGTTTTACAAAAGAAACAATCTCAAATGGAAATTTCAAAATTCGGATTTGAAAATGACCACTATTTAAACACCTATTTCCAAATGCTAAAGTGATGATTTTTATGGAAAAATAGAATTCCTAGGGAATACATATAATAAAGACCTAATTTTGACAAGGATAAATGAAATTTATCAAAGTATAATCCTAAAATAAGGAAAGGTTTCAAAGTATAAATTAAACAATGTTTTTATTCCTTAAAAATTTCGTAAATTTCGTAATTAGGTAGACTACCTATTTAAAAATCTAGTTTCTAACTCCAAAATGAAGGATTTTATTAAAATAATGAAGGTGTTAGGCATATAGCTCATCAAGTTTGAGTTTTGATAAAAGTAAGTGTGATTTTGCAAGAAATAAAACTAGTTTACTTAAGCCTAGTAACTTCAAAAGTTTTGCAAAGCAAAAGTTATCTAAAAAGAATTCTCGATATCATATCATTGAGGATATACATATAGCTAGCTCATCTCATGAAATTCATGATAATGACTTGTAGGTAATGCATGTACATATAATTCACTTGGTAGAAATAAAGTTAGGAAAATAGTGTCTTATACATCTTATTAAGCATTATTTAAGTACATGAGGAAATAGATTTACCAATACCCATGATCATGCATGATTTTGAGTTATATATGTATATAATAGAGTCTTCTAAGATATAATGATAGCTAAGTATCTATCAAAGCTATGGAATGATGCTTAGTTTGAAATTAGGAGTTGAATTGTGGGATAGGAATTTCGTATAGCATTTTGTACCCTATTGTTTATGGACCAAACGACCTTGTTTGATGGAAATAACTTTAGAAATAGATAGATAGCTCTCGTTGAATATGTAGAAACCGGTATGTAATATGCAAAATTCCGAGTTAAAATGACAAAGTTATAGCCGTTTTAAGTTGGAATTTCCTGTTAGGTGAACTTTGATGAACTTGTTAGCATATAATTTATAAGTTCACTCAAACTTCATAGAAATACTCATTGGAGTTATTTCTTTTGATTAGGAGACTTGAGAGATGGACTAGACCTTCCCGAGGACTATTATGATTAAGTAGATTTTCACACCATGGCAAAGTGAGTTCACTATCTTTAAATCATATGCTTATGATTGTGCTTGTAATGATAGTGGCATTAGATTTAGGGCAAGATAAAATTGGAATGTGCATGTGAATTCTATTTGGTTGAATCGATGATAAGAATATCAAAATGGAATTATTGTAAATATTTGTATGATTTAGTATAGAATTGAAGTGTCTGTAATATCTATGATCGCTTATAAATCGTTAATTAATATGCCATGATCTTATAATCAAATTGACCATGCATATCATATGCTGAGTCACATTACATTTGTTATTATACCTTTGTAGGAAGAAGACATAATAGCTGGGCAACGAGGGGTCTATAAACTCGAATATTGGTGTAATGGCCATAATTGAAATGGTAGTGGTATAGGCACTTGTATCAACTACAAAATTGTGAGTGGGTGGGCACCTGAATCAACCACAATGTGAATGAGAAAAATTAAAATCTATGGTCGTATGGCCCTGAAACACCTAACCCCGAATAGAGGGCATAAATCTATTCAACATAAGACTCTCGGAAAGTCTTATGTATTATATGCTTACGTGCTTGTGCATTTTATATGATTGATAATATATCTCGTTTTCCCTATCGTATGATGAAGTATTTAATTTGGATGTGAAACTCACTACGCTCGTAAGCTTATATCCTTATAGTTTCCTGTTGTAGTAGGATTATTTATGACTATCCCCGAGAGGTCACTTTCCTTAGGTACAGCTTTTGGAAATTAAGGAGCTTTTTGAAGAAGTCAGGACCTAGATATATATATATATATATATTTGTTGTTGTAAGAGACTTTTGAGGACCTAAGGACTCTTAATATTTTGATGGGGGGTATGCCCCTTAGATCATCTAATAGATTAATCTAGTTATAACTGTTATGATTTACATTCTTATCTCTAGGTATGTCTTCTTAAGCTATTTTGATTTAAAGTATGGTTCCCTATATGTTGAGCGTGAGCCTTACACCCGGTGTTTAAACTCATGGAGTGACTAAGTTTGTCATACTTGAGTTTAGATATCGAGTGTGGCAGACTGTTGCATTTAGGGTACCCTTTGGGGTGTGACACCTCCTCTTCGGGTTCTCCTTCCTCGGCCTTGCCCGATCCAACATCTACTAGAACTTCATCATCTTCAAGTTGAAGTCCCGTGAGTGATGGTGGTTGAGGTTCTTCATTACTAGGTGGATTGAGGATATTCTGGTACACGCCATGCCAATAAAAGGCTCCTTCATAATCGGCTTTACACCATTCATTGTGGTCTTTCAACTCATCATGGGCATAGATGAATAATGGTCCAACTTCCTTCCAAGTTTGGAAATCGAGAAAGGTGGGTACTCCTTCTTTCCTCAACACAAAAGTCGCTTTTTAGACCATGGGTTCGTGATTGGTAAATAAAGTGATCTTCTCGATGGCGTAGATCACTTCTAACTCCGACCATTTCTTCCTCCTAAGGGGGCAATATCTTACTGTCTCAATAACCTTGGCTCATTTGGTGTATTTGAACCCTTTCTTCCATAAAACAAACATTTCCTTCAACGACTTGCGTCTTCCCGCTAAAGCAAAATCTTCACAAAGGACCCTAAGTCTCAGCCGATAATTAACAAGGGTCTCATCGGGCTCTTTCTGGAATTTATGGGCTTCTAAGTGGGCTTCTCCTAGAGATATCTATTTACAAAAGAAAAGGTATCAAAAAACTTATTCTACCCATGCGAAACTATTTAAGTCTTTTGTATTTCGATTCTACCTATTTTCTTCTTTAGTCCATTTCTATTGTTATGATCTAAAATTCTTAACCTGGCTCTTATACCAACTTAGATTGTCACGCCCTAAAGGATACCCTAAACACGATAGTCTACCACATTCACTATTAAAGCTTAAGTATGACTACCTCCGTCATCCCATAAGCTTCGATATCGGGTGTAAGGCGTACATTCACGATCATAGCGGACCAACTTTGAAATAAGTTATTTAAGAAGACATTCATATAGCAATTTAAGATTAGAAATCATAACATAATAACTTGCAATAAGAAATTATATAAAGGTCTTACAAACATCAAAGGGGCATTCCCCAGCTAAAAGATATAGTTCATCATATAGTTTAGCGAAGCCTAAACAAAATAATTACAAGGAGATTTACTTAGAAGTCTAAGTCTACATCTAGTCTTTAACTTCTTCCATAAACTCGTTAAGCCAAAAGGTAATACTTGAGAGAAATACTCCTGGGGCTTTAACCATAAGTGGGGAAATTGCAAGAGATATCTATAAGGGGGTAAGCTTATTCGCTTAGTGAGAATTAAATCCAAAAGTAAAGTGCTTAATCGATCAATGATCACGCAAGTTATTTAATCAATCATATGAAATGCAAGCAATCACGTGAGTAAACAATACATACGATTTTCCGTCAATCATATGTTTGAATGGATTTATCCCTCCATTCGGTGGTTAGGTGTTCCGGGCAACGAAACCATAGTTCAAATAATATATTTTGTAGTTTTGTACAAATTCCTACTAATCGCTAAAATGTAGTTGATTCGGGTACCCACACACCATTTAATTACAAACAATTTAAGTCATAAATGATTATTTCGGGTCTTCGATCTCATTACTATGCCCTTATCCCACCAAAGGTATAGTAATGAATGCAATGTGACTCACTACATGTCATGCATGTGTCATTTAATTTAAGTAATCAAGGCATAGCATTAATCGTTTAATAAGTGACCATAGAATTTGCAGTCAATCAATACTAAACTAAATCATACAATGATTAATTAACAATTCCCTCCTCGATATACTTATCATAATTTCAACCACGTAAATAAAACACATGTGCTTTTATATTTTATCTTTTCCTAAATCTAGTGTCACTAAGCTACAAGCAAATTCATAAGTACAATTGCGAGAATTTAAATTCACTCGGCCATATCAGAAGCTCCTTAGTCAAAATAGTCCTCCGAGTAGGGTAGCTCGAACTCCAAGTCACCTATAAAAAAAATACCTGAAATAAGTATTTCTTGAAAGTTCTACTTAAACTTGCAACTCTATTCAACTAAGTTCGTCAAAATTCGCATATAGTGAAATTCCAACTTAAAATGGCAATAACTTGCTCATTTTAACTCGGAATTTCACATATTATATACCGATTTCTACCTACTCAAAAATATCTATCCATTTCTAAGGTAAGTTCTTACATATAAGGTCATTTGGTTTGCTAAGCACCTCGTTCCAGAGTCAAAAACGAATATTTTCAGATTTTTGCAAAACAATTTTCCAACTCAACTTTATTCAAAAATCTTTTAGCAAAAGTATAGATATCTATATATAATAAAAAAAAATACTTTATGTATATATATATAACTCACTTTATATGAAAAAATTTATAATGGTATTGTCTCAACAATTATTTTCATAAAACAATTCATCTTGAAATGTTAAAACTTAAACTTGACAAAAGTCCTTTTCAAAGTAATTAAAAGAAACTTTATATTTCCCTAGGTTATTATAAATGATTATATTCTTATTTTATTTTCCTCATTCCTTTTTTCAGAACAAATAAATTTTCCCTTAACTTTGGTTTTTTATAATTTTTACTTCTAGTGATAAAAGAACAAAGTTATCAAAAATTTCATTAAGTTATTGATAACCTATTTATAAACTTGCCTTCAGAATAGTTTTAGAAATGAGGCTTTTCTTTTTATATTCGTATTTATTAACTAAAAAAAATAAATAAATTTTTGTTTCTAAAACTTAGTCTTTTATTTCCTTTACCAATTATATTTGAAAAGAAATTATCTTTATTGATAATATCCTTTGTTTTTTTTATCTTTTTATATTCTTATTATTGCTTTGAAAATAGGATTCTTCTTTAGAAACTTGAAAATCATTATTTTTCTAAGTGGGTTTATAAATCTATGGGTTGATTTTATTTTAACTTTGAAAACCAGTTTGCTTCTTGTTTTTGTTATGGAGTTTGAAAAGAATTTAATCTTAAGTTTTTTGTGAAAACTTTGAATACCAACAAATTATTTTACTAAGACTTAGGTTACCATATTATGAAAAGAAAGTGTTTATTTCTTATATTTCATTAGCAAAGCTATCTTTGTTCTTTAAGAAAACTTTGAGAAAACTTGTATTATTACATTTCTTTGTTGTTGATGATAACTCCTTTAGTTAATGACAAATTACATAATAGAAAATTTAGTTTCAAGTTCCTTTATTAAAGAAAAATTCTACTTTAAATTTAGTTGAGATAATATCATTATGTAGATGCATGTATTATAAGCATGTAGTATGTAGATGATGAAAATATGAGATAAGAAGCAAGATAATATTAGTAAGCAATATAGCAATAATAAGAAAGATATTATAGTTAAGTATTGGGAACCTTAGCTTCATCAAGGTAAGTCGGTCATGTATTGGGAGCCTTAGCTTCATCAAGGCATCCCGGGACTATGTCCTAAAAAAAACGAAAAAAAAAAAGAAAAAAGCAATAATAAGCTTGTTAGTAAGTTAGTGAGCATTTAGACTCTAAAAATATATATAGATAGTAACATATATATAAAGTTATGTTAGAAACATGATAATAACAATAATAAGATCATAATAACAACATAATAGCAAATCAATATAATATGAAATTTATTCATGAGCAAGAACAAAACATGAACATATTGTTGCTTCTAGAACATTGGAATGTTTAAGAAACATACACCAAGGTCATGTTAAGTTACATGACATGGTAAAAAGAAATAGGTAAGAGATTTTACCTAAGAAGGTAATATGGAAGTGGTAGTAGAAGAAAAGCTTGAATAGTGTTTATGTGTGTAGGAATTGTGTAGAAAAATTGGGTAGTGAAAGAAAGAAAAAATAGATTTTGGTAGAGTGTTTGAGGAAAGATTTGGGGAGGGCTTGAGTAAGGTGAATGAGTGTGTGAAAGGATTGGAGGGAGAGGGGGGTATTTATAGAATGTTTGGAGTGGAAATTGAGTGAATTAAATAAATTAAAAAAATAAATGTGTATGTGTTGAGGGAGAGGGTGGCCGGCATGATTGAGAGGGAGAGAGAGAGAGAGGTTGTTTTGTTTTGTTTTGTATTTTTGTTAATTAAAAGTAATAAGATGTAAAGTTTGATGTGAATGAAGATATATGGGAAAACTAAAAAGTAGATAATAGGTATGATAGATGTAACGCCCTAAAATAAGGTATTACAACCCGCCACGTGTCCTCTCTTGAATAGGACATGCTAAGGCTTTAATATCCATAAATTTTCAAATATCACCTGTAAACACACATAAGGTATCTCATAAGGTACTCAACACAACCTGTATAACCTGGAATACAGCTTCTGAACAAAATTCTGATTTAAAACAATCATACAAGTTGGCAATACTAGGCCAACTAAACCAAACCACCAATTCATAATGAAAACCTTCTTTACAACCTATAACTTCATACAATATAAAATGCTAAAGCTTTCACATAAAACATAAACACATAATTTCCAAGTCTTCAATATATCTAAACACTTCTCTCTTTCCATAAACCTGTAAACTGCAAATGTAACTCTCAACTGGGTAGTCAGGTCTACTATCATCGTCCCCGTGATCAAAGATCATATCATAACCCGAAAGATCATATACGATGTCTTCATCACCTGTACCTCAAATTTTAAAAAGTAAGCTGCGAAGCCCAGTACGATAATTCAATCCCTTAAAGCAAATGCAAATGCACATGCAACATATACATATATATTATATATATATATCAAATGCGCTTAGTCTAATGCAAGCAATCAGTTTGTTATCTTTTTATAGTCAGCAAATCAACACAGTTCAGAACTATATATACTCTAGTCCCGAACTCAATGTAACTCAGACTCATCTTTAAAAACAACCAACTCTTTGAAAATAAGGTAATTATATACATATATGGATGAGTGGGTACTCCCCAAACATCCCTGTTCCTCTCTAATTCTACCGGAATCATCTCTATGCACGAGTCCACTAGGGACAACCTCACACATAGATCATCAGGGTACCTCACCAGTATCACTATCTGCCAGGTCTTTACTAGTCAAAGTCTAAGCAGCCAACCAGAAAAAAAAAATTAAGCCAAATAGAATTAAGTTCATTATAAAGTTCTATCCTACAACCAATCAAGCAATATTAATCTTACAAGAAAAAACAACAAGCAGGGATTGGTCGTACCTGGATTCGCTTCAACTCCAATCTCACCAACAAAACTTCTATCAGAAAAGAATTCCTGATCTTACAAGAATTCCTGATCCACAACATATCTCAATCAATTTCGATTTCATGCACATAATAAAATCCTAACCCTGAATTTCATAAATTTTACTCTAATCACAGATCTATAAAAGATCAACACACCTATTCTTTTTGTTCACAATTCAGTAAAAACTTCAAACACATCTTTCACCAAAATTCTTAGTTATCTCCACAATTCCTTCAATATATAGATTCTCAATTAATAAAACAATTACTAGAAAAGACTATAATTTTAGAACCACAAAGGTTTGTTTAGATCCACACTTACCTAGACGTGTAGATCTCGCTTGAACAGAACCTTAATTCAAACAAATAATAAACTACGATCATAATCCTATAATTTGCTATTATTGAGAAATTACAAATTCTAAGATAGATCTTACCTTTAATTGATCCTAGATTCTATTAGATCTAAAAAAAACCAGATCTTGAATTAGAATAGGGTTCTTCCTTGAAAGCTCCTTCAAAAACCACAAGCAGAATCCTAAGAAAGATATAGATTTCTTGAATCCTTGAAAAATCATGATTAGTTCTTCTTACTTGAACCAAAATCTTGATCTTCTCTTGATTAAAAACTCACAATAGATCTTTTTAGAGAGGTTTCTAGGTTTAGAAAGAAGAGGAATAGGGTAAAGATATAAATAAACTTTTGTGACCCTTTAATTTCCATAACAGTACTTTAGAAACAAAAAGACAAAAAATCCTTCAATTCTTGTAACAGCACAGGAAACGAAAAGACATGGAATCCTTCAATTCTTATAACAGCATAAGAAACGAAAAGACACCTCATGTATTATATGCTTGCCATATAATACACATAAATAAAACTTATAAGGATAGACCATAAAACCCTCTTATTTTTCAACATATGATAGCTTTTGCCCTCTATCATAATTTATTGAAGATTTACTATTTTTAAAGACTTATCGATCATCACCAATGTGAGAGATGATTATTATATATCTCATTTATTAGGAATGACCTAAATTTCCCTCTCCTTAATTAACAAATGACATTCCTTTGCCCTTCTTTATAAAATATTTTTTGTATATTACAATAGAGTGTAGAAATAGGTGTACAAAAAGTAGAAATGGATGAATAGTGTAGATATACTACGAATAGTAGATAAGACAAATTAATACTAGTAGTAAGGAAAATACGCGTAATTAAGCTATATATGATATTTTTAGATACCGAAAAATTATAAAAATGATATTTTTGAAATCCTTGTATTTTTACTAGTTTATTGGTATTATTGGAATATTTTTGCCGTCGGGAGTACCAGGGCACGGTTTTCGAAAATTGATCCCCATTGGATCCGAAAGACATAAAAAATCATTGAATGTGATATTTTTATGCATCCTTATATTATTACAAAATATTATTCACTATTATCTCAATTTCATTGTCTTAGGATTAGGAACATGAGATTGTCAGATCTAATCTATTAGGGTTTGATGCGTATTTGTTGACCTTAGGGTTTTCAGTTGACTTCCGGTTTAGGGTTTGAACATAACCGTAGCATAAAATCTAGGGGATTACAAATGCACTATCTAAAATAGGATATAAAATACTAGCATCTGACAGCTTCACCACTTCCTTTTTTTACTACTTCTTTCATGTTTGGATTCGAACGCCTCTAAGATTTTACTATAGTTCTCTTCCATGAGAACCTTATGTGTATAATATGAAGGACTTATGCCCTCAATGTCAGTAATTTTCCAAGTTGTTGCTCGTTTATGTTGTCTAAAAACCTTCAATAATTTCTCTTTTTTCTTATCATCGAGTTGTGAAGAGATGATAACAGGTCGCTTGGAATTTCTTCAAGAAACTCATATTCTAAGTAGTCAGGAAACTCCTTCAATTCTAGCTTAGATGGCTCTTCAATAGAAGGTTTAAGTCTTATAATATCATCTCTATCCATTCCTTTCTTCAGTTGATTCTTTACAACTTCCTCATTTGCTTCAAGTTGCGCGACCAACTCTATCTCATGAGTGGAATTTAGTTCATCCTTGCTACCCTTATTTAAACACAACTCTAAAGCATCTTCATAAGTTATATCTCACATTGCCTTAAGAATTTCAAATTCTAACATTTCTACTGTAAAGCAATCATCATCATTGTTTATACTATTTAGCATTTTTTGATAGTTTATGACCATCTCATCATTTCCTACATGTAAAGCTAACTTTTGATCTTTTACATCAATGACAGCTCCTGCAGTTACTAGAAATGGCCTTCCCAAAATAAGAGGAATATCCACATTTGTATCTATATCTTAAATCAAAAAAACCAACTAGGAAGATAAAATCTTTTACTTTCATCAACACATCCTCAACACTCCCCTTGGGATAACTAGTGGATCTATTCGCTAATTGAAGACTCATTATAATAGCCTTCACTTATCCTACTCCAAGCTTCTTAAACATGCTATATGACATCAAATTTATACTAGCTTTCATGTAGGCTAAAGCCATCTCAACAAGTCAATTTCCTATTAAGCAAGATATAAGTAAATGATCTGGATCTTTCCTTTTCCAAGGGAGTTGATTAAGGAGAACCGTCGAACATTCCTTGCTGAGTGTCACCATAGATATCTCTTCTAACTTTCTTTTATTTAATAGAAGTTTCTTTAAAAATTTTGCATATTTGGGCAGTTGTGAGAGAGCATCCACTAGAGGTAAATTGATATGGAGTTGTTTGAAGAGCTCCAAAAAATTTTGAATTGCTCTAGATCCCTTCTTCTCTTAGCCTTTGCTAAATATGGCAGTAGTGGTTTATGTGGCTCTACTGTAGGCATTTCCTTCTTTTCCCTTCTTCTTTGTTTTCAACTACTACACTTTTCTTTTCCCATCCGATGTCTTCTTATTCAATGGCTGATTTTTCTTCACTAATGATTTTTCCCTCTTTTTCTTCATTTTTCTCCTTATTTTCTTGATATTGCAATTTCCTTCCACTCCTTAAAGTGATTGCTTTAATCCTTTCTTAAGTTTCCCTTAAGTATCTTGATAACTTGGTTCATTTGTGCTTCTAAATTCTTGAGAGATTTGTCATGACTCTGCATCACCACTTCAGTCTATTGATAATGGAGTTCAAATTTCTCAATAAATAATAGAAATGACTCCTTTATGCAAGACTTTTGCTGATGAGATCCAAAATAAGAGTATCATTGCTATAAAACTGGACACGAATGGTAATAATCGCAGTTTTGTTGATAAATCCAAACCATATTTAAATAAGATGGTAGGAAATTCTGATGAGGGACCCCTACAAAGGTTTCAGCAAAGACCAAAACAATGTGAATAAAGGTCCCTCTCTACCTTTCCATGGTTCCTCAATGAAAGCTCCCTAAGTTCTTGTATCATTCTTGAAATGTCACTCTCCATATCTATCTAAATTAATAAAAACAACAACAAAAAGCATATCAAATAGAAACAAGAAAAAATTAGACTGACTTAAAATATTATGCAAGAGTGGCCAGAATAATAGAATAAAAGTATTTAAGTAGTGCTTCATTGAGCTTCAAATAAATGAATTCAACATCAATCCCCTGCAATGACGCCAGGTCCGGATGTAAGACATGGAGTGAAGCTTTCAAAAAAAATTATAAAAGGCTAATATATTATGTTCAACTTCAGTCACACAACTACTATTTAGGCAAGTGCACTTATAGAAGTAGTATAGAAAATATTATGTCGTATTTATCGAGGATCATCAGCATCTACCATGCTCATTTCTAATCTATTATTTAACTAAAGAAAAAAAATAGCAAAGCATGATACACATAAAATTACAAACTAAGATAAGGTTAATTCTACTTATATACATGTTCTTATGGTAAACTTTATAAGATAAGTTTGCTAATGTAAGATTAAGCTTTGGATTTACTTCATCAAGCCCTTATAACATGATTTATTGACACACTTAATGTGTTATTTGTTAGGTAAGGTAGGTTAATGCCTCTCTCAAGTGACAAAAACACTAGATCTAGATTAGACCATTGGAATTTGTTCACAAGCTATTAGCAACTGAGATCTACATGAAGATTAAGAATCCTTTGATTAAAACCCAATTTAATGAATTCAAAATCAAGTGACTGAAAGTTTCACTACCCCTATCTCTAGGTGATTATAAGCAACTCCATTAGCAGCCTAAATCTATTCAAAGGAATGATTTTTCAATCTATTCAGTTGAAATCAAATTTTGATCTACATGGTGCACACACATAAACTCATGAATTAAAGTTCAAGCTACTAATTACAAGTACCCAAACAGTATTCAATTAAAACATGTTGATGTTAAAATAACATGACCATAGTGTATGTTTTGCTAAATTAATGGGTATTATGGAAGCAATAATATGTTCATGTCTTATTTAACAATGTTCAAGTATTATTATTGTTGTTGTTATATTATCATGCTTTGTTATTGCTCCTAATCTAACTTTTATATGTTACTAAGTACACTTATGTATATATGTTCTTGGAGCCTATAAACTTACTAACATAAGTCTTATTTATTCATGCTCTTATATTTGTTGCAATTTATTTATTTATTTATTTCATGCAATTTTATTAAGACTAGTCATTCTAGTCTTAGACTTTTCCTCATCAAGTCAAAACATTTTATTTTTCTTTCTTTAGGACTTATCATGATCTAAGTCCGAGGAGCCTTGACATAAATCTAAGACTCCCATGTTTTTCTTATTATTTTCTTGATTATCTTTTTCGAACTAGTCCATTTTAAGTTCCGGAAAGCCTTGGTGCAAGATAAGACTTCCCAATACTTGATTTTACTTATATGCTTATTTAATTTTCTATATCATTTATTTTCTAAATGTATTATTCTTTTTATATAATTACAAGTTCATATTCATGCATGAAAATAATATTGTTGTCTTAATAAAATTTCTAAAGAAACAAAAGGAGTTATTTTCTCTTACTTAAAAATAAGAACTAAATCCTCTAAAAACATGATTTTAACACCTAGGGGAAAATTTCCATTAAAACTTAGAATCATGATTCAACGATATCCTTTTCAAAAACTTAAATAAATTCATCATAAATTTTTTAAGTGTCGTTATGCCAAAAGATTCTTCAAAACTTAAGTATGTGGTTCTCTTACTATTTTTTCAAAATACTAGATAAACTATTTAATCTTAATGTTGACATTTTTTTGTTATTTAATGGGATTCACACCCCCATATTGAAAAAATTAAGAATCAAAAGATTTTTTTAAGTTAAGTTTAAGATCAACTTACTAGTTGAAAATCCACTTAGAAAATAAAATGGATACAACTTAGGAAAATGGATCAACTATAATCTTTTCAAATTATTAAAATAAGATTATCACAATTTTTTTTTTATGTTGATAATTCTTTGCTACACAAATTTTTCTTAAAAACTTGTTCAAAAGGTTTATAGCAATACCTTGAAAAATATTAAGAATAATCAAGTTTTTCTAGTCAAAGATTAAATTCAAAATCACTAGTTCAACATTCACTTAGGAAAATAACAATTGTTAGGCAACTTAAAGAACCAAGTTTTAAGGAAATAAATCTATCTTTATGTAGATAAGAAAAAATAAAAATGATGGTTTCATAAGAATGAGCATCCATTAGTAACAAACCAAAAATTTTGGTTTTCTTACAACAACTTAAAGAAAGATTTTGTGAACTTCACTTTCCAACTTCTAAAAGTAAAATGTTTTATGAAAAATCATTGTTAAGACAACACCACTAGAATCATGCATATAATATAAGTATTTATCTATATTAAAAGATTTTTAAAACTATATAAATGTCTATGTGTTGTTATAGGCTCATTGGATGAAGCAATATTTTGAAAAGTTACAATTAAAGGATTGGGATTTTCATGCTAACTATGTAGCGACCCATTCTAGAATCCAAATGGCCTTTAATTTGAAAAATAACCTTAGAAATAGATAGATATTTTCGATTAGATAGAAAAAGATATCTTACATACGAAATTCCAAGTCAAAATGAGCAAGTTATGACTATTTTAAGTTAGAATTTTCATTCATCTGATTTTTAATGAAAATAGTGAAATAAAATTGGAAAGTTTGAGTAGAACTTTCGTAAAATACTCATTCCGTGTATTTCTTTCGTTTAGGTGATGAGGAGTTGGAGGATCCATATCAAGAGGTTCGTTTAGGTGATGAGGAGTTGGAGGATCCATATCAAGAGGACTTTTACGAGTAAATGATTTTTGGTAAAGACGGCCAAGTGAGTTTATCTCCTACTTTTATGTACTTATTTGTGCTTGTAGCTAGAGACACTAGAAGTAGAAAAAGATGAAAATGGAATATGCATGATCATGTTGGTTGAAAGCACACTAAGCATATCGAAACATGAATCATTGTTAATTAAATTCATGTTCTACTATTATGATGGAGTATCTACAAATTCTATGATCACCTTTAAGAATACCTTAATCACATGTCAAGAAATTATATTAATTGATTCATGCATATCACAAAGTGAGTCACATTTCATGTAGCTACTACGTCTCAGTGGGACGAGAGTATAGTAATGAGGTAATCGCAAGAATGGTAAGACTACCAAGATGGGCGAATAAGAGCTAGAAAAAACTATTTCAGGATGGATGAATGGGAACCTGAAAGGACTACAGGTTGGATGATAAAGATGTGTTTTAAAGAGCCGAAAATACCTAACCCTAAATGGAGGATGTAAATCCATTCAAACATATGATTTTTAGTAGTTCATATATATTGCTTGCTCACTTGTTTGATGCATTTCATATGCTTGTTTAATAACTTATTTGAATTTATTGATACGAATACGCTAATTCAGGAGTATAATCACTAAGCTAGTTGAGCTTACATCCCAATAGATTTTTGTTAATGCAGGATCAATATCTCTTATATATGAAGCCTCTGGTTATCAGGTTAAGCTTATGCCTTCGGAAAGCTTTTGGGAGAAATCCTTTAGAAGATCTTAGAATAGGTTTACTTTAAAATCTTTGTAGTTATAGTTTTTATTATATGTAAGACTCAGACTATCTTTTGAATATTGGAGATTTAGTGGGGGAATGCCCCTAAAATGATGTAAAGACTATATTTTTATGATTTTTGAAGATAATATTTATTTTGACTCTTGTATGCTATATTACTTTCTTAAACTATACTTCCCACTTGTGTCTCCTATTCCTATGATAGACGACTTACATATGGTGTCGAAGCTTCAGGAAGTCATTCTTAAGCTTCAATACTCTACGTGGTGAACTGTCACGTTTATGATATCCTTTGGTGCGTGACATTATTTCTCCATAGATGTAGATATTAAGCATAGATTTAGAAGAAATAATACAAATCAAGAATGGATATTGCAAATTAAGTTTAGAATCTAGCAAATACAAAAAATAGGTTAAAATGATTTTATCTAGAGAAACTTTGAAATTTCTTAAAAATAAGAAATACACAAGTAGTTTGTTATATATGGTACACTCTTTATAGGATATTTGTGCATGTTTATTCATAGGCTATAGGCACAAAAAATCATGAAGATTTTATTCGTTAACATGGTTGATTTTTTATAACAAAATTCGTCCTTATTCTCATGTGCTTGCGTTGAGCCAGCTAATTTATGATAGTTAGATAGGGTCACTTTTTTCGCGGGTTAAATCCAAGGCTCGAAGTTTAGTTATGGTCTACGATGTATCATTTCTTCAAAGGTTGGAATTTTTTTCTCAAAGTTAATTGTGGGTCGAATCTAAGGCTCGAGTTTATGGCGTGATTGAAGTTGTATCATGGAGTATAAGGATCGTTGTCCTCAATGCAAATCAGTGCAAACTGAAGGTCATGTTGGGGGCTTTGTTTAGGACGTGATTGGGAATTTTGCCCTCAATAGGCATTTTTGAAGGCCTCATTGTTATTTTGTCCCAAATTTCATCCAAAACACTTTTTTTTTTTGTTCATCTTAGGAGTTGAAAAACTACATTTAAACAGTAAAAACACAAAATTCATAGGAATTTATCTAAAAATGGATCAAATCAAGCCTAAATTCCTAAGAATGAAATAAAGTATAACAGACTGCTCAGTTTACTTTGTGGACAATTTGAAAATTTTAAAATAGAACCTAGCAAGTCTATAAATGCTATGTGTAATAGGTTCATCAATATTATAAATCCTTTGAGCATCATTGTTATGAATCTCACTAATATGTAAATTAATTTCAAACTTCTTAGGTTATCACCAAAGGATTGGGAAACTAAGAGAACCACCATCAAAGAAGCGCATGATTTGAGCCAAATGAATAAAGAGGAGATCCTTGGCACCCTCAAAACCCATGAAATGATCAAGAGGCAAAGGAAAGAGTCAACTGAGAAGGGAATAACTCTTAAAGCCTCTTGCTCAAATTCAAGTGAAAGTAAAAGTGACAAGAGTGGAGAAGATGAGGAGGAGTTATATAAATTTACATAGAAATTCACAAATTTTCTAAAGCTAAGTAAGAGGATAATGAAGAATAAGAATGATGCTAACACTCCAAAATCAAGGAAAGAGACCATCACAAGCTTCAAATGCAATGAGCCGAGGCACATCTAACAATATTGTCCTACCACTAAGAAAAATGGCAAAGGAGTAAAGAAGAAAGTCATAGTGGCAACTTGGAATGATGTGGGTGGATTTAAGTGACGATGATGTATGCTCCATGGTACTAAATGATGAGGTATGCTTTACTTCTTCACATGCTCCTTATGATGAAATATATGACATGTATGATAAAGCATGTAATGAACTGGTTAAAACAAAGAAAAAGATTAACATGTTTAAATCTTTAATGAAGAAAGTAGGAGATCTTAGCAATGAATATGATGAGTTAAAAGTAGAAGATGAGAAGTTAAATAAAGAAATTGATTACTTGAAATTGGAAAACAATAAATTAAAAAGTAAAAATGGTGATTTGTGCAATATGGATGAAAAATTGAAAGTTGAAAAATGATTTGCTTGAGCATGAAATTAAAAATTTGAAAAGTGATGATGATGTTGATGCATGTAATAAGGATTGCATGAAAGAGCCAATTGAGCTTAAAAGTGAAAATGAAAAATTGAAAACTAGCTTGTGTGACATAAATGCAGTCATAGTTAGATTCATCAAGGGTGAGAAGAATTTAAGCACTCTCCTCAAAAAGCCAAAAAGTGAGTTCAACAAATATAGAATTGACTATGATAGAAATAATAGTTATAAACCTCATAAAACTTGGTTTGTGAGAGCAACTTATGAAACTTGCAATAATTGTGGAAAGTTTAGCCATATTGCATATAATTGTGCAATATGAAAAGTTATGCATTTGGGTCATAAAAGCATGTTGTGTAGGTGCCAAAGAGAGAAATTGTTGCTCCATCTAACTCCGAAGGACCTAAGCAACAATGGTTACTAAAGAAGTGATTTGGTTTTTATAGGTACCTAAGGCTTCAAAAGGCATCATTGAGGTATTTTCCAACTTACTTGAGTTTGATGGCTTGTTCCCATGATGTTTGTGCAAATAATGTGATGTTGTGCTTAAATGTATAAGTTTTGATGGTGTAGTGTTTTGGTGCATGATTTAAGCAAAATTTGTGCTAAATTTGGTTTTAAAACACATGAAATTAGGCTCTCATGTTTTGGTGCTTAAACAATATTTTGGTATGTTTGATATTGCCATCTAAACTTATGTGAATGGTTGAAAATACTTGAAAATATGTTTAGGCTAATTTGTGCACTTTCAAGAAATCATGTCATGCAATTTTACACACACGTGCAAAAATTTGTGATATGTGAAGATTTATGAGTTTAGTTTATTCTAACATATGTAAAATAGCTAAATGAACATGCTCAAAGTGTCGAATTACATGTTTTTGTGTTTTGTTCTTCTCATGGAATGAATTATATTTTGCCTTTTTGATTAGTTTATAGGGGAAAAAATATTAATTGCACAATTAATATGTGTCTATTACGTATGTGAATTTTTTGAAAATTAAGTATAACTTCTGTTTCCATTAGTTAAGCATCAAGTTTGAACTTTTTTGTAAAAATGCTTTTAAAATTTAGGCACTTAATTGAGGGGGAGTATTGTATTGAGGGGAATCGATTGTGCAATGATTGTCCTTATCGAAATGAGGTAGATTGTTGGAATAATGAGTTCAATATGAATTTGATAAGAAAATGGATTGGACAATTACCCACTTGAATGAAATAAGTTATATTTCATTAGCAAAACTAGTATAAATGATGGGATGATTGAATTTATGCATTTTGTGCTTTATGCTTGTATATGTAAAGTTTTTGCACAAGTGGTCTAGATCATTTTGAAAAGGTCTGGACTTATAGGATGCTTGTTTTTGTTTTTTTGCATAACCTTAGCAACATGTGCAGACCTTTCTGCTTAAAGCCACAAAAGTAAAGATGCTCTAGAGGTATAGATAATTTGCACAAATTCATGAACACAAGGTCCAATTGGCATGGAAGCCCAAACCATTACATAAAGGTCGAGAACTTTTGATGGTCAGCAGTCTAGACCATTGCACAAAAGTTTAGATCTATTGTAACTTTTTAACTAGCCGTTAGGTATTTAATGTTTGACCATTTGAGAGGGTTTTTGTGGTAACAGTTAGGGCTTTTGGGAGACTTATCAATACAATTATTTAGGTAGTTGGAGGAAGTTGATTGAGTTCATTAATTACTATTTAATCCTTGTAAACACTCTCAAAGCCTAATTTCTATTTTCAGTTATTTTGAATAAGTGAGAGAAAACAAGTATAGTGTCTTTAGTTGTTAAGTTTATTATTTCTTGTAAAGTCTACACTTAAGTTAGTGAGAGATTAGTTGTGGAATTGAGTAGTGCCTAGTTGCATCATTTAGGCCTTAAGTTTTAAAAAGAGTAAAATTAGACATAATAGCACATTCTAAGTATTACATAGGTGTATTAACAATGTTGGCTAGCTCAGAATCATTACCATGATTGCGAAGAAGGAATGCTAAAGGCAAGGCTAGTGATTTAGTGAAGTCATAACAAGAGTCGCATTGGACCTTCAGTAAAGCTCACCACACATATTGTTCTTGATAAGTGTCATAAAAGGAGCAATTGTAGTGTAGTTATTAAGGAGAACAATCTTTATTGAATTAGATAATCTTCTAATTTCCATTGGCACTTCTAATGCAGGTGCATCAACGTTAATATTACATAACGTGGGATGTAAAAAAGGGGAAGAAATAAATCTGGAGATAGCAAACAATCAACACTTTCCAACATAAGGCGGTTAAATGTGGCTTTCAAACCTTATATTTATATCTACTCATCATCTCCCACCCAAACCAAACTTGCCGCAAGCCCAACTAATAGCACGTGCCAACCATTCATTACGTGTAGGCTTTCGTTATTAGTAAAAATCTCTTTCGATTTACATGCACTGTCCATCTCATGGCCTATCTCCCCTTTGGTTTCGCAATTAATATGCATAAGGAGAGCAAGCTCCTATTTACGAAAATACCCTCACCAACTTTACTTATACTATTCCCTCCGAATAATAATTGAAAAGGGCATTGAGGTGATTGCACTTTCCTCATGGATGGTGGTAGTTTGTGTCATTGAGATGACTTTGCACTGACCTTATCTTTTTTATATTCCGTTGTTTGCGTAGGTTTCCAGAGGATGCATACATAAAATGACAATAATAGCCAAAGGCTTTTGAAAAGGGCATCCCGGACATTTCACGAAAATGATATTTCATGAATCATGGTCAGGTTGAGTTTTTATAAAACACATAAATATAAATAAATAAAACAACCCTCTACAACCCCTTGATATAACAGGACATTATATATTGTCTGAAGCAGACAATAATAGACGTAGGCGGTAAGCTATGTTACCTGATATGGCAAATTGACTTACTCTTCACTTGTACAACTTTTTTCTTCTTTTTATGTTTCATGCATTAATAATACTAATTTAACCTGATATGTACTATAGTATTACTTATTTAGTCTCTATTGTTAAACAAAAAACATGTTTTTTATTTTTTTTACATGGCAAACAGTAGACAAGCAAATATTAAAAAATTTTAAATCGTATCGAACAAGTTTTAGCTTATTCAAATTTTATGGATAAACATATATTAATTCATATTCCTCTAATTTTAATTATGTAAATTAACTTTGTAATACAAATTTTAACCATAAGAGTAAACTAAATAAATCTTAGACCCCATGGTAGTCAGAACACACTTTATTATTTCCATTATTTAATAATAATAATAATAATAATAATAATTTCTCTTCTTTTTTTTTTATATTGTTTTTATATGATAATGCAATCATTATTATATAATTAAGCAAGAAGAATTAGATACTCAGTCAATTCATATTGAAAGACTAGAATGCCCAAATGGTCTTAAAATTATAGATGAAGCTTGTTTAAGTCTTTTGGTCATCCCTTTTAATAACCCTCTTAAGTTTTCTTTTTCTCCATTATTATAATTTTTTACTCTCATATAAATTTGTTTTCTTCTATAGGTTATACTCTTATTACTATGTCAAAGAAGACCCCAAAATAAATAAACCTTAAGCTATTATTGGTGAGATGAAAGCATGCCAGGATAGATATATATATATATATAAATATTATATATATGTATATATAAATTGAAATAGCGACATCTTCCTCATCTCTCCTCTTCCTTTGGATATATGTTCCCCGAGAGAGATATAGCTCCATATAACCTCCATATTTAATATTGCTTTCTCTACCATCAGTTGCAGAAACATCCACGGCAGTGAGAAAGAAAGAGAGAGAGAGAGAGAAGAAGAAGAAGAAGAAAAGGAAAGCAAGAGAAAAAGACAGAGGAAGTGAAGGTTATTCAACATGGCTTTCATTTCCACACAAGCGAAAATGATGTCCATGTTTTACACCCTCTCATAGTTCACAAACTCTAAAGAGGTATGCAAACAAAATTAATTAATATATATACACATACAAAGATAAGTTGGGAAAAAAAAAAAAGAAAAAGAAAGAAAGAAAAGAAAAAGTAGAATTAATTAAACCACCCATATAAATATGTCACACACCTTAATTTCTTTTTCATTTTTTAATTATTAGTGTTTGATTGTGCTATACCACTTGGTATATGGCTAATGGTTCAATTATTTCATTTTTGAGTTGGTGAATTGATTAATCAATTGCAGGAATTGGAGTACAAAAGAGTGAGGGTGTGTCGAACAAGAAAGAAGAATGAGAATAATGATATGGGAATTGCCGAACCGCCCCCACGTAAAGTAGTACTACTACCACCACAAGGGTTTTCTCAATCCAAGATCTGCAATTCCACCAATTCTATGTCCCAAGATTACCAACACCAAGGCATCTTTAGCTACTCACATGGCTTGGAGAGATCGGCGTCGTCGGTGGGGGCACATCACCATGAAGATGAGCCTTGCGGCATCCCCGGGTACGAGACGGCTACCGGAATGCTATCCGAGATGTTCAATTATCCCCCAACGTTTCCTGCATCGGAAGCCACCGCTCCGGGAAACGAGTGGTTTGGAAGTAGACACGGACATGGTACTTCTAGTGCCAACATGACTCAGCTACTTCAACAACAACATCGTCAGCATCAAGTTTCAAATGTTAGTACAAATCCACCATCACAACAAGCTGCTTCCATGCATCTTTTTCTCACTAATAATCCCCAACAAAGATCACCTTCTCCTCCTCCTCCTCCTACACATTCAGCTTCCACTTCTTCCACACTTCAAATGCTACTTCCGAACCCATCTGCCTCCATCCAAGGGTTCAATATACCCGAAACCCCGGGGATGGAAGAGGTTTCGCTAATACGACTAGCTTAATTCCTCCTCAGCAGTTCACTTGGGTTCATGATGGCGGTCATCAAGTAGCCAACCCGGGTGAAATCGGCTCAAGGCCGATTTTAGAAGGCCAAGGCCTATCGTTATCCTTATCGTCGTCACTATCTCTACAACAATTAGAAGCAGCTAAAGTAGAAGAATTGGGGATTGGGGGCAGTGGATTCATGTTTTACAACCAGGACCTGGTCCTAGCGCTAGTCATCACTATCCATACAAGAACAGTAACATGACTGGGGGAGGTTTTCAACATCAAAGCAACCAGGTACATGTTGGGTTTGGAACATCACTCGGAGGAGCCAATCTGCTGAGGAATTCCAAGTATATAAGAGCAGCCCAAGAATTGCTGGAAGAGTTTTGTAGTGTTGGAAGAGGTCAACATGTCAAGAAGAACAAACAAATTGGAAGAAACAACTCAAACCCTAGTTCTAGTTTCGGTGTCGTTGGCGGGTGTGGTGGCGATGGCGGGGAAGGCGGTGGTTCTTCATCGTCATCCAAGGATCTACGTCCTTTGTCAGCCGCTGATAAAATTGAGCATCAAAGAAGGAAGGTCAAACTCATGTCCATGCTTGATGAGGCATGTATTTCTCTATTGATCTCTCTCATCATCATCATCTCTCTTTCATTAGCCAATCATTTTTGCTCTTTGTTTATCCATTATTATTTAACCTAACACCGAAAGACGGGGGGCACAAAATTCCAACTTCATGTCATTTTCCAATATTTAATTTACTAAACAAATGAGCAACAGCCGGCTGGTATTTTAATGTTCGCACACAACATAGATTTTTCCACTACAATAAAACAATTAATTAATTAATTAATTCATGTAGGTAGGAATCTTAAAAGAGTACGCAATTCATCCATTTTGGGTGTCAATTATTATTTCTGGTTTTGCCAGACATGGAATTTACAAATTTCGAATCACGACGTTTCTCCTGATTTTGAAGATGACCCTTCAGCCACCATATTACATATAAGAGGAAGTTGTTAGTTGTATGAATGAAATAGTTACAGGAGATCTATACCCATCATAGTAACATACATGAGAAAGCCACTAACTTTGTATCTTTTGTTGACTTGTTAAGTATCTTTCGTGTATGTTCATTTGTCCTTATTAAAAGGAAAAAAAAAAAAAAAGGGTTACAATGTAAAAATATATATAGATATAATTAAATCCCTATGGTACTTGGAGCTATATTAATAATTTAATGATAAAAGTACTGTTTAAAAAAATTTAAATCCTATATCTAACTAACTACCGATGTGTTGTAAAAGTACAATAAATGAGCTTTTATCTTTAATTACGGGGTTTCACTTTTAAGAGTAAAACAAGCTAAGTGTTCTTTTTTTTTTTTTTTTTTAATGGGAAAGTGTTATAGGTCTCTGAAACAAACAGGGAACAATGCAGTCTTATTAATTTCCTCATCTTCTGAACTTGATCGTGACAATCAAATCATATGCATGTCTTTAGTTCCTTACTTACGTTATCTTAAATCATGACTAGCAGCGAAATTCAATGCATTTCTTTCCTACCTTGGTCAGAATATTCAATGCATTTTTAGAAATACAATCTGCTTCCTTTTCTTTTTTTTATTATTATTTTCTTTGTTCTATTCGGAAACTCATCAGTTCTATTGTCCTAGTGGCTTCTGCTAGTCTTTCCCCTTTTACCAGGCAAGAAAAAGAGAAGGACATGAATTCATAAATTTTTTTCTTTTTTCATGTTTTTTTAGTTCTTCATTTTCTTTCTTTTTTATTTTCCTTCCACCTCCTTACCGGTGTAACCTATCTTATTTTTTTTTTTTTTATAGCTTTTCTTATTATTTGTTCGGGTTTCTAACATGGACATTTCACATTTGATGACTATGACTATCTAACCATGACTATTAAAATAAAAATAATTTATTCACACATTTGTATTTTATTTCGTACCACTGCTGAACGTGATTTTAGTATATTAATTAATACCTTAGACTCAAATAAAGAATAAGACAATAGGTTGTACGGGTAGGGGCACGTATTTTCTTATGTGATGCAATTGAGATGCCATATATTTTAATGTTATATCAATCACATAAATTTAGAAATATATTAAGATTTTTGTGATTTCTGGTAATAAATTTTAGGTGTTCAAATTCAAATTAATAGCATCCATAAATCATGTTGGGAGCTAAATGATACAATGGAAAAAGAAAAATGTAAGAAAAAATTAATCCTTTTGTTTTTGGAAAATGAAAGTACTATCAACAATCAATTAACCAAAAATAATTAAATATTGGTGCAGGTATCTTCCAGATACCACCACTATTGTGAACAAATGCAAATGGTGGTGAACTCATTCGACCTAGTGATGGGCTTTGGAGCTGCCGTGCCCTACACCATACTCGCGCAGAAGGCGATGTCGCGGCATTTTAGGTGTCTGAAGGATGCTATAGCAGCGCAGCTGAAGCACAGCTGTGAGCTACTAGGTGAGAAAGATGCATCAGGAAGTTCAGGCATTACCAAAGGAGAGACCCCAAGACTTAAGTTGCTCGAACAAAGCCTGAGACAACAAAGAGCTTTTAATCAACTTGGGATGATGGAGCAAGAAGCTTGGAGACCTCAAAGAGGATTGCCTGAACGCTCTGTCAACATTTTGAGAGCATGGCTTTTCGAGCATTTTCTACACCCGTAAGTTTTATTTTATTTTCTTTGCATTAACAAGAAATTTTTACTTCAGAAGCAAGTGTGTGTGTATATATATATTATAAAATTTCTTAAATGTCGGTCAGTTACAAAATGAATCATGCATCACATTTTCATATTAATTTAATGAATTTTTAGTGTGAGAACATATAATTTTGTTATCCTTTAAAGCAAAATTGACAAATGAAAGTCACTAAAGATATGGCCTAAAGTGTTCTTGGCTATGGGAAAGCGGTTAAGGGTAATTAGGATTATCCCTATCCTATCAGTATGACTTTCTTGGAACCAAAACCTATTTTATAACATTTAAAAACCACCCTAATCAAATCAACTTTTCTACGGTTTTGGAATCGAATCAACTTGAAAACAAAATTCTTGGTTCCAAAATTTGAAATTGAGGAACTAGAATTGGAGTCATCTCTCATGATTTCGTTTCAATTCTTTAGTATTGGTAATTCACAATCTAGTTTTTTGGAATTGTGGAACCATCAATTTTTTATTTTTTATTTTTCAAGTTAAAATTTAAAAGAATACATAAATGAATTTCAATATTTAGTGAGTTAAAATTTAAACTTAAATCAATAATTTCGTCTAAGAGTATTATTGTGTTTAACAATTTTTTTTTAATTTATTTAGGATGTGCATTTATTTATGTATAAACACATCCAATAATGCAAATAAAGTCCTCAACTAGTTTTTAAAATAGTCGATTGGTTTAATTGAAGTTTTGGAACCAATACCAGTGGTTCTTATTATTGAACTATACCTATATCCACCCTTAAAGCTATATTTTATAAAACTATTTAAAGTATAGAATATCTTATGAAACCTACAAAATCTTCTATCACTTTTTCATAATAATCTTTTACAAAATTTTCCAGACATGTTACTATTTCTACAATTTTCATAACAAGTCTTATCATGGTAAACTATCACAAATGGATAATCTATCATAAAATTTAGATCCACTTGTTTAAAATAAATAACAATAATAAATTCATTCCAACTTTTGTAAGTTATACTATCAAAAGCAGATTGGATGAAGATGGCATAATCTTAATTAATATTGTGTAGACTAAATTGGTAAAAGAAATAAATCTATTCATTTCTTCTACAAGGGATGCTTTCACTGGTCATTGCTCTTTGTGCATTAACTTTCTTGTTGAAGACAACTATTTTGATGAAGTGAAAGAAAATGAGGAAAAAATATAGATATATGAGTACGAGCTCCCACATGAAAAAGAAACAAAAAAATGATACCCACAAAAATCATATTACCGTAAAGGAACTCATGCAGACTGCGTCAACAAAGGAAATAAATTCTAATTTGGCAAAAAAAAAAAAAAAAAAAGGAAATAAATTTAATTTTTGCCTCCCCCCTAATTCTGGAGTGGGTTTGCACAATATATTGTAAAAGGAGCATCCTATATAGCTTAGAATATATATTTTAGAAGAGCATAGAGTACCAAGGAGTTACACCTTTACCTACCAGTAAGGTCCAAAAAGTGTACTCAAGACTTACATTCTAACTCTCAATAGCCACTGAAAACCTAACCAATTGAATAAGAGAAAATAGGATGCAATTGTTACTTTAACTATCAAAGATCACAGGAATATGAGATCAGAAATATCTCATGTTGTGATTACTCTATCTCATATAACCAATTTTTTGTGATTAGTCTTAATTAATATTTCAGTACATGTGATGTGAGGATATTAAAATAAATTTTTGAAAGCGGATAATTTTGTAGATGCTCCAATTTTTATATGGTAAAATATCATAATTTACACTTCAATTTTATGCCTATACAAAATTATACACTTGAAATTCTAAATTGTCAATTTGTATATTTAATTAGACATTTAGTTGCTACCGTTTACACATTATCTTTTTTCGTTAGCTATTGTTACGGCACTATAATGTCTTATTTTATATTATATATTGATACCAAGTCATTTGCCACATAAGTAAAAAAATTTCCACATCATCTATCAAAGTAGTAAAAAAAAAAAAAGGAAAATGGATAACAAAATAAAAACACCTAGTTTAAAGATTACATATATAAAAAAAAAAAAGAAGATATCATGGTTTCATATAATTAGTTTTCTATTTTTCATAATATTTACATTTTAGGGTGTGTCTTTTATTTTTCTGCTTTGATTGATGATGTGGAAATTTTTTAGCTATGTAGAAAATGACTTAGTATCAATATATAATATAATATAATATAAGATAAGATATTATTCATATCGTATTATGATTAACTGTTCATGGAGATAATGATAATAGCAGTTTACAAATAGATGAGGTATAATTGCTAGTAACTAAGCATCTAATCAGATGGATATTTTGACAATTTAAAACTTTATATATACAATTACAAAATGGTGTAAAGTTAAAGGTAAACCATGACATTGTCATGTTTTTATATCAAATAGCAAGCAGACATCTAAGTATGACAAAATGCATATATATGCTATCTCGTTCCGTAAATATATTGTTCTTCTCTATTTTGCATTTTATATTTATCATTATTCAACACACACAAAACCCACCCACCCACACCACCTCCCCCATTCCCCTCCCACCCAAAAAAAAAAAAAAAAAAAAAAAATGTAAAGAAAAGATAGAAGAAGGATAAAGAAAACACACATTGCTTTATGGAAAAACTTTTGACAGTGTTCTTTTAACAACAATTCCTCGTGAAACGTCAAAGAAATAGGGTGGAATATAAGAAAGATAACAGACAAATAATTTAACTGAGTACTAATAAAGTAACAAGGAACACTTAGTTTGTTTACTTCAAGATGATATCATAAATCAAACGCTCGTGACATTCTTAAAGCCTGAAAAGTAAAATTTATAAGCCCACACTGCAATAATTTTTGACAGAAAAGACATTCTTGAAAGTAAACTGTACGATGTAATGTAATGAAAAGCGATCCATAAAAGAGGGAAATAAATACTTAGGTAATGAATCGTAATGTGTCACTTTTAATTTTATCACATTTTTGGTAAGGAATCTGATTTCATGTTTTGGTCTTTCAATCTTTTTTTCCAGGTATCCAAGTGATGCTGATAAACTCCTCTTGTCCCGACAGACCGGTTTGTCCAGGAATCAGGTAGGCCTCTAGCTTCCATTTTACTCTTTGATTATTAATTGATTGGTGTTCATGCATAGCCTAAACAAATATAAAAATATCCAGAATTAAGTTAACAATGAATAATAAATTTGAACAACCGCAGCCATCAACAAATTAAGTGCCTGAAACCTCTATAAATACCTATTAGACATGCGCTTTTGTGAATATAGCCATTAAAAAAATAATTTACTTATATTAACATTTTTTGGTTAAAAAATAGTGCAATAATCGATCTTTTAATCGTAAAATACGCAAATCCTAAATATAATTAAATTTTAGGTAAGAAAGCAATGCCATAATTAAGCGAGCCTCTCAAGATTCTAGCAAATGAATGTTGGTGCAACCACCGAATGTTTGCTATAAGCGCATCAACTAATGAAAATGTATATTCTCTTGTTCATAGATACGAATTTTAAGGACCCTTAATTTCTCTAAGGCTAAAATGGTTAGTAATTTATAGTACGCATGTTTTATGATATAGGTTAATTAAGACACATTTTATTAATTAATACGTATTCTAGGTAACAACGTGGCATGTTGTCAAGCACTTTCATGCTGCATGAATACATATATATCTATATATATATATATAAAGAGAAAGAGAGAGAGAGAGATAGCATGAAATCGTTGAGCAAATGAGAGGACAATGGAAGATAAAAAAGAACTTAATATGGGGCTACTGGGGGGACATGCATGGTTTATGGTGATTAGTTAACAGTACCAATACTAAGTTTTTTTTTTTTTTTTTAATTTCTTTATTTTCTGTTGAGAAAAAGACAATGAGCCTTCCTTCCTGCCTGCCTGCCATTAGCTTTCTTCTTTTATTTATTTATTTTTTGCCCTTTTCTCTTTCATCCCATTGGATTCTTTCCAGCAATACAGACATAAATCCTGTGAACAGTAAGGTTACTTGACAATAACTGTTCAGGAAAGTACAGCAGAGGAGAGAGAACACACATCACACCTTGCCCCCTGCAGCTTTCATTCTTTGTCTCTCTCTCTATCTCATTCGACTATTCACGATGTTGAAGTGCTCAACTATTTTCGTGCAATTTGAGTCAATTTTGTTTTATCATTAATACAAAAATTGCATTCCTAGAAATGTACGTATCCAAGTAGGTAGTGAACTCATTTAGCTTTCTTTCAATTGTAGCCTCTTTAGCTTTTTCCGCCGTGTTTAGAAAGGAGGATTTGTTTTTAGACATTTAAGAAAAGATTAAAAGAAAAAACATGCTGTCCCAAAAAAAAAAAAAGGACAAAGAAAGAAAAGACAAAAAACATACTTTATACCTATATAATATTTAAAATTATCTAATCTTTTCAGTCTATTTTAATATTTAAATATGTTGAAATTTGAAGACACATGCCCCTCATCTTATCTGCCCGTTTCTTAAATTAATGTGATATTTAATTATATTAAAAATAAATAAAAATTTTGCTCCCGGGCTTTCGTTAGCTATGATGCCAATTGCCATGTAACCGACGATGGTAATTGTTAAAAAAAAAAGCCTGCAGTGGCTTTAATTTATTTTTAATGTTTTTATAATTTTATGAAAAGGACAATATAATGAATTAAAATTAATTATAATTAACATATTAAATACATTCTATATATATATATATAATTTATAATCACTTGTCTACAATGGAGTTGGACTAGAGTTTGTTAGGTAATATAGTATTGACATATAAACAATCCGAGAATAAGTCCTGGTACCGAACACAATGTTTAACTTAAACAAAAAGAGGAAATGATGATTCGAAATCGAATAAATTAAGAAAAAGATAACTTTCAAACAAGTCCTAAATTATTATTGTTTTCTTCTTCCCTTAATTTCCTTGGTTTTAATGCTTCCAGCACGTCTAGTTAATTATTCTGTGATCGTGTAAAATAGTTATTCATCCACTATAAAGTAATATTATTATTGCATTTGGTTTGAAAGATAATTTTTCTACAAAATTTTTTATTGCTCCCAGACGAGAAATACCAATTTCTTCTTGAAACTAAAGGAATAAATATTCCTTAATCATTTCCTGCAGATTTTTAGATTTTAGAAGTCCACAACCATTAATCAAGCATGCTTATGACTATATACTATATACTATTTTTAATATATTTCTACTATATTAGTAATATTATTTTTAAGTGTAGCCAAATAAAATAACAAGTATTTACTTCTTTATTTTTTTTATAATAATTACACCTCCACTCTAATATCACGTTTAATATATAATAATAATCTTAAAATTTTAATCACGATTTTAAATTTCATCCTTATTATTATATTTTATTTATTTTTAAAAGTTAAAATCATAGTTTCCAATAATTCATGCTTTCAAGTTTGAAAGGGACTTCTGTTATTGTCGTTATTCTCACCCTACCCAAGTCGCGCTCCTTTTTAGTATTCATTTCATTCATATTGATTGCTCTTATTTTCAAATATTTCAAACACACAATGGCGCAACGTATGTTGAAATACATACTAATATCTGTGAGAGTAAAAAATTTAAATGTTATTTATTATTATTAAGATAAGAAAATTATTTTTATATATCATATTTGTAATGTTAATCAGCAAAACTATATAACAAGGGAAATTTGTTATATTAAGTAAATACTTATATAGATTTCATACCACTACCTAATTGTCATAACATAATTTTTTTAGTTAATATTACAAATATAATATATATGTTATAAACACAACTTTTCTATCCTTAGAAATAATGGATAGTTTAAAAAAAAAAAGGGCATTATTCAAGGTTTATGATCTTGTTTTATGAATATAAAATTTTTCTTTTCTATTATAAGTTCTCTTATTATATAATATGACTTTATTATTAGTACATTAATAGAAGATGTACAAGTAACGTACATTAATTTTGATTAATTATCATATTTTAGGATAGTTAATAGCAAATGATGAACATATATGTATACGTATATATACTAAATTATATCTTGATTTGGAAACTTTATCTATAAGTTTCAAAAAATATTTTTGCAAAATAATAATAAATGAAAAGAAAACCATTGATTTTTCTTTTTATTTATGCAATTTTGGGGAAAAAAAGGATTGAATTCTTTTAATATACCTTTAAGGGCCCACATTTACATGGTTTTTGTGAAAAAGGTCTGAATTTTCTTAATATATATTTTAGGGCTTGCATTTACAATTTTTATGTATTTTAGGGCATTTGTTCATGCCATATTAGATTTCGTTAATGGCAGATTTTAGATAGATGGAAGCTCTAAAATGCATGTAAATTACAAATGCAAGACCTAAAACGCATGGTAAAAAGAAATCTAGATCCTTTTTATTACAGAATCCATATAAAAAAAGCTTCCTCTTCTCAATTTTTCCTATTAAAAAAAAGAGTAAAAAAAGGAAAGAACTTCCTAAATTAGAGAAAATTCTTTGAAGCACTGTTCACTCGGAAAACTTGCTCAACAATGGAGTTGTTTAGGTTATGTTACGGTAGACTGAAGTTAATATTTTTTCAATACAATATCGGCCCAGTAAGTTAACATCTGTAAACAGTTAAGTCTGTCAAAATTGACCCATCCTCAAGAAAACAAAAAATCTTTTCTTTTTTTTTTTGGATTTTTAATGATCCAAGTAATTCATAAAGAGAATACAAATTTTGCTTGCATGATAAGGTGACGAGACACACCTTTATAACCTCTAAAGTTGGCAAGAGAGTGAGATCGACACTACTAATATTTGTAAACTTATTACATGGTATGGTCGATTGGAAAAATAGCTGACTTACAATTAAAATACAGTGGCTGTCCATTAAACTCATAATTTTTTTTAAAAAAAAAAAAAACAAAGAGAAAAGATCCATATTCCAAATCGTTGGTGTGATTGTAAATATTTATAATAGGACGTATAATTTCATTCTTCTAATTATAAGTTTGCATTTGATTGTATAATTTTTCATAGTATTGGACTAGACAAAAATCACTGTCCCATATTTGGTTTATAATATATATTTGAAACTAAATAAAACTTAAAATTTTTGTTTCTTATATTTTTTTATGGCCATCAATCCCTCATGTTTCATTATATAAAATTATTAAAACTAAAGTAAAATATAATTTTTTAATAAAAATTTTATTTAGTACTATCCAATACTATACATACCAAACATGGTGTAAAAGAAATGTAATACTTCTTATACTATGTTATCTAATTCTCCTTATCCTATTTAATTTTTATTACCAAACACTACCTAAATGCCATTAACTAAACAAAGTAGAACATGGATACACATTGTTTTGAAAAAAAAAAAAAGAAAAAGAAAAACGCTACTTGTATAGTTTTATTTTGTTATGTCACTCCAGTAGGAATGAGTCGATAACTCTATTATAGCACGTGTCCTATAATACTCTACTCAATTAAATAAGTATCCTATAATACTTTCCTCAATTCAATAATTTTGAGGTAGTTGATGCAGTTGATTGGATAAGTTTCATGTACAATTTTATCAGGACATCATCTTGTAAGGTAAGATACAAGTATGACAACTTTATATTTTGTACTTACTACAAAATCTTTCTTTAAAGCTGTTTAGCGTATAGGTTTTGTGATGCCTCATATTTACCCTATAAAAATTATCTAAATTTAATTACAAATAAAAATAATTTTACCTTTCTTGTAAAATGCTATGTGATTATAAACCACCAATCCTGTGATTGTGTAACGATTTACATAAAAAAACTATAAGTATAAGTTGAAACGTAAGAATTTACAATTTATTGGCATGAGAGTGAGCGCGTATAAATGCAACTAAATCTCAGGTAGAATTTGCCCTTTTTTTTAGAGCTAATATGAAAACAACGATATGGTCAAATAGTTTAAGATTTAAAACGAAGTTCCAATTCTTTAAATATATGTAATAAAAAATTATAAGTTTCTAGAATACCTTATACTCTACAAGTTATTTAGGGTACAAATTCTACAATGCCATAAGATAAATTCAGTTCAAAATTTGAAAATTTGTACTTACAAAGTAGGTCTTATAGTCAAGGTTGTCAAACTCATGCTTCTACATAGAATCTTTGAAAGGTCTATAGAATTGGAAAGTCGAATTCAAACGTAGCAATATAAGTTTCTATAGTCTATACAATATAATTTTGAAAAACTATAGATATACTTATAGAAGTCACAAAAACTTGAAATACATGAGGGATATAAAAAAAAAAAAATTAAACAAATTAAGTTCACATTTTTATGATAACTCTTAATTCATAAAATAGCATACATAAAAAAAGAGCAAGTATATTCAAAATTAATTTTTTATTTTATTATTTTGTTTGAAAGAAGTTATATATTGAAGAAAAATAAAACTTTTCAACTTACCTTAATTTCATGAGATAAATAGGTCTTTTAGTCATACCCTACCTATCTTATATGCCCAACCACCCTAACTCTCAATGCAATTTGTTTTTTTTTTTTTTTTTTCAATTGCATTTATTTTATCTTTTAGTGTTTTCCTGATTATCTCGGTACAAACTTGAAAGTACGTTTTGGAAATATAAAAGAAATCCATTCCAATCATACGGATAATTGATATGGCTTCACCAAACTCTTAATAACTATTTGATTTACAATTAATAAGAGAATGATAATCTAAAATGCAATTTTTTGAGTTGTTTTGTCATACCAATTTCTACAACAACAAAAATAAATAAATAAATAAAAACCTCTAAATAAATTATGTTCCCTTTACAGTTGCTAAGTATAACTGGCAATGAAAAAATAACAAAAAATACATCTATAATGATCCTTATGTGAGTGAATTATTGAACATTATCCATATATTTAGATCCCTTAATTAGCAGTTCCCTCAAATTTAATTGAATATTGATTGTTTGGCATGAAGTCCTCGCCCTTTTATCATCTACCTGAAGCAAGTGTCAGGTTGCACAATAGAAGAAAACAATAGTAAGTACAGTTTACATCCAAAAAATAGTGAGTAGAGAAACAAATAAAAAAGTATAAATCGATTTTAGAATAAGACAATTTCATTCATAGAAATTAGGCTAAACCCCCTCGGTCAAGTTCACACTATTTCTTAACAAAGTCTAAAAGCCGTTTCCATACTCACCAAACTCTCGTAGGACTCTCATAAAATTGAGCTAACAATAACAAAGAGTAAGTACTTAGGGAATAATATAGGAAATTCTAAACTATGAAACCATAAGAAAATAGAAAAAACTAAAACTAAAACAAAAACCAACGACTCTCCACTGGTTGACACCAACATCCTCTTACTGATTATATATATTACCAATACTCTCTTGCCTCAAAAACAAACCAGATGCTCCTAATTCCACATCATTCCTCGTTTGAGACTAAGAGCTCTAGTCATAAATAGAAACTTGCCATGAATTGACAATGCTTGTGTGGTACTAAATTTAAAATTTATTTCTAATAGCTTTTAGCTAAATATGACGATAAGATTTATATCCTTTTTAACTAAACATTAGGCCTTTCGCCTTTATAATAAATATGGTTCATCCTTTGAACTAAATCATAAATATTCGAAATATTTAATGATTAGTATATTGCTTAAGTTGATATGAATTTACAATCAAAAGCTACATCTCGAACACAGAGAAAATCCATCCAAATGTGGGAGATGATTGAGAGACTCAACCTCGATTAGTGTTATTTCTTAAAAGATGTTTGATAATATAATATGACTTAAGAAACACAAACGAATCCAGCATAACATAAACTCAATGTGGAGTAATGTTACTCCTAAAAAGATGTTTGATAATGTGATATGAAGACCAAGCTTTTTGCTGAGTTCTTTTCAATGTGCTCTATATATTTTAGTTTTAGTGGCATGAAGTCATATATGGATAGTAGATATGGAAAAAGAGGGATTTGAACCCTCAATAACAAACGCTTGCACAGTCAAAAGAATATCCATCTTTTCTATAAACCACTTGGATATTGACATATTTCCCAAAATGGCTATATGATCTCCCTAATTTTTGATAAATTTAAATGGAAAAGAAAAATTAACAAAGATGCCTCATACAATGAGAAGAAAGCAATTTAATGAGCATCCTATGTTGGACTAATTAATGGGATTCGAAATGGATAGCTCTATATCATCTTTCAAATTTTTTTAATAATTTATTATATTATAAATTCCAAGTTTTTGTTAATTGCATCTCTTCATTAAATGTGTGGTGTATATATTTTCCTTTTCATTTCTAATAAGTATTAACATTCTATCATATATATTTTTTAAATATATTAATTCAAGAGACATGTCCTTTAAGTAGTGTGCAACCCTCACACGACTTAATATGATATGACCTATCTTTATATATTTAAAATGTTACAACTCATTTAAATAATAAAATATTTTATATACAAATGTAAAAGGTCATCAATAATCATATAAAACGATAGTCTATGTAAATGATAGTTACTTTATCCCATTCAAAACAATTTATAGACATATATTTATAATGTGTTTATTATAATAATATTCTAAATTAATTATTTACTCATAAATATATACGTATGTTAAAATGAAATCTGCTGTGGTACGAAGTTTTAACTAAGTATGAGGATCCATCCATCTTGCCTTACAGACCTACTATCTTTATATTCATTCTACAAAAACATCATATTCCAACCTTAGGGTTTAGTTATTTGTTAATATTACGAATTTTGTATATAATATATACTATTATAATATACAATGAATTGTAATAAGGACCGAAAAACTTAGAACTATATATGTTTAATTTCTGGAGGTTTTATTTCATATTTTATGAAAAACGATATGTAACTGTGTGGTTTCTTGTTATATAAAAAACAAAAAGTAAATATTTAGCTTGTCTCGAGGCGTAATTGCAACCTAAACAAGGTAAAAGAAACAGTGACGATATTTAACTATTCTTTTTTTGGCCGATGATATATTTAACTATTCAAGCGTGTGCCCTCACTGGCTTTGTTTGTATTATGTCGGCTAGACATGGATGTATGTTCCAGATATGGTCCATTTGCCTCTGATAATAACTTATAAGGATTGCATTTCACTTTATGAACTATAACTGCTTAATGGTTGGTAGCGTACTTGGGTTCTAATTGAGGTGGTCGTTTAAGTATGTGGTGGTTGTCGAGATTGAGGGGATGGCGGTAGGTAGGGTTAATTAATTTTTTAATTTTAAATAATAAAATAATTAAGTTATATTTTTCATTTAATTAATACAAAATAATTTATCTATTTATATGTTCATTATTATTCACGGTAACATAGATAGGTTAGATGAGACAAGGGCATGAATAAGTCAAATTAATCACAAAATATTGAGTCTAACTCAAGAATATTCAATTCAAATTTTAGCTCAAACTATTCAAGAAATTCACCTAGTCATGCTTTTAGCTTGAGTAACTTGTATGTTTAATCGACTTTGAGTCAAATAATTGAGATCGACTTGATTTTTAATCTCATATTATTTTAATTTAAAATAAAAAAATAGATAAAGTAATTATAAACAAGCTTAATGGAATCAAGATTAAACTTATTCAAATTTTATTTTGAGTCTATTTCAAATTTAAATCTTAACCTTGATTTGAAACGTTATTAATACTATATTATCTCTACTTGACTTATTTATAACTCTAAAAGTAGCATTATAACCCAATAAAAAATATGAGTACTTAATTCAAAATTATCTCTCGAAATATTTTCAAAGGACATCATTGTCACATGAAGGAAGAAAAACTTAAATTTTTTGTGAAAAAGAAAATAAGCCCACCATATATAAAGAGAGACAAATTATGCTGGCATTGTAAAAACTATTAAAATAACAGGAACATCAAAAATTCGAAATGCTACCGTTAGAATTACCAACTTATTCAAGCTGTGTGTGTGTGTGTGTATTCCAAGAAGGCTATACTATTTCAGTTTCAGCTCAAATTGCTAAGGAAGAGAAAATGACCGGAAAATTGAACATTTCCTGGATGGAAGTGTGGATGATAATAGTAATAATATGATGCTAATAAAGAATCAATATCACGATCAATATATTAAGTGATTTAAGGAAAAAAAAAGGAGAGATATCAACATTCCTCATATAGTACTGCCAATGAACGTTGGTATGATTTCATCCAAACATACCATGTTGCCATTTTTTCCAATTACACAATAACAATTTCTTATTCGTACTATTATGTGGATTGCTGATTTTAATTTTTTAACCGCTTCTCACATTGATCTCTTGCAAGATGATTTTTTCTATAATTGGTTTTTCTCTTTAATAACAAGGATGCAATTTATTTGTTTTGTCAAATTGTAGGTATGTTAATGATTTTATTAGTTTTTAAGAGATATCAATGTAATTTACCAATAAAATTATTAACAATGTTAATAGCACATGTTAGTAATCTCATGTTTGAATTATAATAATTACCCATCTAACCCGTCTCTAAATTTTCTCCGTTCCTATGTCTTTTTGTTTTTCACATACTATTAAGTGTCATTTCAGGTGTCAAATTGGTTTATTAATGCTAGGGTTCGGTTGTGGAAACCCATGGTTGAGGAAATGTACTTACAAGAGTTAAAGGAAGATGGGGAGGAGGGAAGTCAACATGACACAACTGAAGAAGGTAGAGAAAGAGACACTAATTACAACAAGAACCCCACCCATAGTGCACAAACTCCAACGCCTCCAACCACAGCAGCAGCAGCAACAGGAAAATCATCAACTTCCCCGCCAACACCTTCAACTTGCAAAAGAAGTGAATCAAATGCAATTGAAAACGACCCTTCACTTTCACACATCATAAATATCCAACAACAGCAGCAGCAGCAGCAACTATTATTTTCGGAAAACACAACCAACTTATTATATCACTCTTCGACCACCACACCATCAGCAACGGTTGGACTGGCGGTATCTCCGTATCCTGGTGATTATAGTGGAATGTACCATGTCGGTGGTGGCAGTGCTGGTGACGATGCCATTGGAACTTCTTCACTAATTAGATTTGGGCCCTCTCAGACTGGTGATGTGTCACTTACTTTAGGACTACATCATGGTAGCAATACACCGGATGAAAAGTCTTCTTTCTCCATTAGAGATTTAGTAGGATAATGAAAAATAAACAAGTTTATTTACAATTTTTAAATCGAATTAGTCATACCATTTTCTTTCTTTTCTTTTTTTTTTTGGCCCTTTTTGTTTTGGCTTTTCAATTGGCTTGTTTTCATAATGTCAAGGAATATTTTATATATACATACATACATATATATATGATATACGTAGTTCGAAAAGGATGTAGCTCTAGGATAAGGATTTGGTTGTACAAGAAGCCGCATATGGACCTCAAACTATACTATATATATATTGTAAATGTATATATTGAGATTGTTTTTCTCCATCTAGAATCGATCATTGCATCATTATGGGATGCTTTATATTTTTAAAGTGGGAATACCACTTGATATGTCAAATTAACAAAAACAGTAATTTTACATTCCATTGATTGAAACATGCAGAACATCATCTGATGATACATTTTTATAGCATTAATTCTTATTCCCGTTTAAATGGTTAAGGATGTAATCAATATTCCATCAATAGGATTGCATAGATCCCCAATTTTTTATAGCAAAGCAGTGAATTTTAAAGGGAAGATATGATGGGATTGTAGATTATATTTAATTTACTATGCACATTCTCAGACAACGGCTCCTTTCACAGTAGTATCAGTCTAAACAAGTATTTCCCTTAACAAATTAAGATCCTCTTCAAAGCTAAACATTTATATCTTAAAAATCACTATTTTATGATTGATCACTATATTTACAGGAAAAGAGCATAGAGTGCTTCCCAACATTTAAAAAAAAAAATTATCTCGTCCAATCAATAAACATTCACAAATGTTTCAGCATTTTTCACATCGGTTAGTCAACTAAAAATCCTATATTAATAACTTTGATTTATGTAACAATAAGATTGTAATGTAATAATAATACTAAACAACAGCCAAACGAGATTCAAAATATTCACTACTATAATTTTCATTTTTGCAACTTATAGTGTATCAACAACTTTTTAATAAGATAAATTATATTAGAAATTATCAATATTTATGGTAAATTCATTTCAAATATCAATAGTATTTAAAATATAAATGCTAATGTCTAGGAACTAGCATAATCTATCTACACAAGTAACACAATATAGGGGTCTAAGCTACAACCATCTTTGTGGTACTAACCTCATACTGTACTTTTCAAGCAATCGTACAAACAAGTTTAATTGATTGAGCATATGGTATGCATGGGTTAGCTACATGAATGCAGTAGGTATATACAATCATTTGAAAATTGTATATAGAACATATTTGCGCCCTCTGTGATAAGGGTTAGGCAATCAATCCATTACATATCAATTCTAGACACCTTTATTCAAATGACATATAAAAACTATAATATACAAATGACTAATTTATAATGAAGGGCAATAGTGTCATTTCTTATAAAATAAGAGGGTTTTATGGTCCATCCTAATGTTTATAAGTATGTTGTTTTATACAACAGACTTGAGAATGGAAACAAGATATATGGATGAAAGTTGTTTCAAAGCTGCTGAGATAGGCCACAAGGCTTGACTTATAAGCCGTCGACTTAGATCGGCTTTGGGAGATAAGCCGCTAGCTTTGTATAATAAATCCACCAGCCTTTAATGTAGCATGGGAAGTTGAAGTTGATGTATTTCCTAGGGTTTTTCCCTTGCCTATATATATCCCCTTAGCTTAGTCTTCTCCTACCCTTTCTTAGCCTTTGGAAACTCTAAAAGGAGCAAGGAGACAACACCTTGGTAAGTGTTTTTCCTTCCAATCTTTTCGTGATCCAAGTAGATTATCTCTCTAAGTGTTTTCTATCCCTTTGAAAGGAATCATTGGTAGAGAATTCTTTGGTGAAACCCTAAGTTCTTTGAGGATTTGAGTTTTAGAGAACAAGAAGGCTTGAGAGTCAAATCCTAAGTAAGGTATAAATCTATCTTGTTCTTGTAGTATTAAAGAAATAGTCTTTTTCCTGATTAGTTGTTTATATTCTAGAGATTTGGTGAATTGTGGAGAAAACCCTAAGTTGTGATCAATGATTTTGTCCTACGATCTAGAAGGTGTGAGATCCAAAGCTTTGGGTAAGTATGAATTCGTTCAATTCTTGTTAATTTAAAGATAAGATCTTTCCTCATAGTTGATGTATTGTTGATTGGGAATTTTAGGGTTTGGAATAATTTGTGGAGAAAATTTGTGTTTTAGGGATTCCATTGTCTTGTGAACAAGAGGAAACAGGTGTGTGAATCTGTTATCATAGATTTTGTGATTTGGATTGTGGATTTAGGATTTATGGTTTAATTATGTGTTGGAAAACAACTTTTGATTTAATATTGTTGATGATCAAGTTTCTTGTGGAAATTAGAGTTAATAGTCTTTGAAGAGGATTTGTTGCTATTGGAGTTTTGTGAAAGAGTTGAATCAGATATAACCTTACCTTGCTTGCTGTTTATGCTTGTAGGATTAGAAAAAAAAAATTTACTAAATTCTATCCGGACTATAATTGAAAAGTGTGTTGCTTATGTTTGGCTTTGGTTAGTAAATACCACACAAAGTGTGATACTAACAGGGTATCTAATGATCCTTGTGTCGTTATCCCTAGTGTAGTTCCACTTAAAGATGATTCCGGTAGATTAGTAGTCATGCTAGGCCTTATGGTGGTACACAATGATGTGTAGGGAGTACCCAACATCAATATATATAGATTGAGTATTTTTATATAAAGGCTTGTTAATCAGGGTCATGAGTTACTCTGAGTTTAGGACTAGTTGCAAATGGTTCTAAACTGTGTTGATTGTTGGCTAATCAAAGATAATAACCTGTGTGTGTTGCAACAGTTTTAGGGTTGTATGTAATTTCTGTATATTGCTTATTCATGCATATTTGTTTGTGGTATGACATACTGGGCGTTTTTGTTTATTCCTTTATTTTTTAGGTTTAGGTGAAGATGATGTTGTATATGACTTGTCCAGTATGTTCTATATATAGATCATGGGGATGGCAATGTGGATTTGACTATCCAGCTGAGGACCAATAGATCTTAAGTATTGGAAATAGGTGAAGATATAGAAGACTATCTTGAGTTTATTTTTATGTTAATAGTTAATAGAAACTTTATAAGACTAGTTTGTTAGGTTTTATTTGGTTTAAAGATATGTAGTTTTGGATTTTTATTAGTTTATGTCTTCCAGAAAGTTTATCTTATGTGACAATTTAAAGTAAACCATGCGAGAGTTTTGGTGATTATCTTTAGCATATAATTTGTGGTTTAGTATTATATAACATTAGCGTGTTCTTAATAAGAGAAGAACATGTGAAGTTGTAATACCTTTAATTTAAGGCGTTTACAAAAACTATATCAAAAACGATTTTTGAAAAATCAATGTGAGCAAAGGGCTCAAGTGCCATAGAATTCCAACTCGATACCCTATAAGCAAGCTCAATAGAATATTTTATAAGACAAATATTCTCAAAATCAATCTTATTAAACAAAGATCCTTAGATCGTGGTCAAGTATGAGTACATCCTACTGCCTAAGTGATGATGGCCTACTCGATTCTTATGTTTGGGTCACATTTCTCATACAAGTATTCCCCATCCTAGCAAGCAGGACCATGGTATATCACCTACGATCGCAAATTATATTCCATCGTGTGATGTTAACGGACTTCAAATGATGTGAGATGTTCAATTTATGATTCATTTATTGAATTCAAGCCAAATAATTATTAAATTCATTCAAAGTATCAATTATGAATATATCAAACACTTGTAAGATTACACCAAGTGCATCAAGCATAGCGTTATCATATAATTAAAGTCTCTTGAAAAATGATAGGTGTAAAGGGTATCTAGGTTGTATTTGATATATTTAATGGGTTATTTATGAGAAATTGGTACTTACTTTGGTTAAATTTTGATTTTAAGAGTTTGAAAGTATAATTAATCTTTAGAAGAGATTTTTAATCAAGTTTAATCAACTTTACAGAAGAAATTAGGAAGAAATCGAAGATTGAAGAAGAATACAAGCCCACATATATCTTGTGTAGTTGATATAAGAGATCCATGATCATGAAGGATAGGTCATTTATTTAATGATGAAGATGACGAAGGTCAACGACTTAATGCATTTGCCCTTGAATATTATGTGTTTCTAAAGTAAAAGCGATTGAATCAGTATCAAAGAGATCTATTGTCTAATACCCTTGCTTGTGTATCACCGTGTTGTAAGCCCTTAGATTTTTCAGTATATTTAAGTGAACCCTAAGAACTAAACAGAACTCTAAAGTTAACCTAATTTTATTATTAGTCTAGTGAATTTAGATCCGGCAATTCCGTGTTCTTAAACCATAGACAACGAAATTGAGATAATTGTGGATAATGGTTCGTAATAGTATAGGAAAGCTTAAAAATCATATTCGCAAATTTCTAGTGTCTTTAGATTCGAACGGGATCAGTTTTTGAAAATCGTGCCTTGGTACACCGGACGGTGAAAATATTCCAACAATACTATTAGACTCGTAAAAATATAAGGTTTTCAAAAATATCAGTTTTAGAATTTTTAACTAAAAATATCAAATATAGGCCGTTTACATGTATTTTCTTTACTACTGTATTTTAATTGTCTAGTTTACTATTCATAGTACTATTTCTACTATTCATTACTATTTCACTATCTCTACTTTTTCTTATAACCTACTCCTACACACTATTATACCTATACCTTACAATTTACCTTTCTCATACAACTTTAATCACATCACACTTTACACATTACTTTTTTTCATTACAAAACAATAAATTTAATCAATTTTCTCCTCTTTCCCCATGCTTGCTGTCCACACACTCTCTCTCCTCACACTCAATTTATTTTCTTTTTTCAATTTATTTAAGTACATCTAATTTCTACTTCAAAACTCTATAAATACCTCTTTCCTTATCTTCTTTATTCTTTCACACAACTCATTTCACTACTAAAACTCCACCAAAATCACTCCATAAACTCCTCTCTCTTTCTCTCCAAAATTCTCTATTCTCTCAACAAAACCATTTCCCACATATTACTACAACCACTTCTTTTCCTCTTCAACATACACATAACCTTAGGTAAAACTCCTTACCTACACTCATCATGTTCATATAACTTAGCATGAGCTTAGTGTATCTTTCTTAGATTCATGAGAGTTAAAAAAGCAACAATATATTCATGTTTATATTTTCCATTATGTTATTATTGTCATATTATTGTTGTTATTTTTCTAACTTCTTATTTATATCTAACTAAATATATTTATGTACCTATATATATCCTTTAGAGCATACAAGCTCACTTGTTATTTATTTATTTTCAAGCTTTGCAATTTATTTACTTATTTCATGCTATTTTAAGACTAATATTTCTTGTCTTAGACTTGTCCATCAAGTCAAAAATTTTTTCTTTTTTTTTTGGACTAGTCTATTCTTAGTCCCGGGATGCGTTAATGAAGCTAAAGCTTCTAATAATTGACCTTAATACTATACTCTTATTTATTCTTATATATATCTTATCTTATTATTTAATATTGTCATATTTCTCATATCTACATATTCATGCATGAACATGTTGATATTGTCTCAACAAAAATAGGAGGAGTTTTCTTAAATAAAGAAAGATAGGGACTCTCTTCAAAAATAAATCTTTGTGATCTAGGAAATGAGTTTTTCCATAAGAACTTAAAATTTCATCTTAACAAACCTTTTTCCAAAATTTGCATAAGTTCATCACAGTTTTTAATAAAACTACATCGGATTTCATCAAAGAATACATGAAGTAGAATTTTCACATACTCTCTTTTCAAACCAATGAAATAAGAAAGTTTCTTTAAAACTTAATATTACTAATTCTTTATTTAACAAAGGTTTTCTTAAACTCATTTGTAAAGTTTTCATCAATATTCTAAGATACTAAAGTTTAGATAAGTTTTTCAAAATCATCAAAGAATAATCTTTTAAAGATGAGTCTTACTTAGGAAATAAAGTTAATAAATAACTTAGAAGAACATTATTATTTTAAAGGAGAACTAACTTTAGGAAAAATCAAACAAACATAAACATGACTGCCTTAAGGAAATTTTAGTCTTACCAAGAAGTACTTAGAAAAACTACATTTTTCAACTACTAGAATGGAGTTATAGGAATAAAATTATTTTGGAAAACTTGAATTGTTTTCAAAGGATAGATAAAGTTAAAAAGAGGAAAATACTTACTCATAATAATCCAAGAACTTTTCCAACAAAGCTAAAATAAAAATTTTCAAAGCATTACTTTTTCAACCTTTAGAACACTTGTTTTATAAAATCATTATTGGACAACTTCACTGAATCCATGTTATGATATAAGTCAATATATACATGTTCAAAGGATTTTCCAACTATATTAATATCTATATTTTGGTACAAGGATTTTTGGATAAAGAAAAGTTTGAAAACTTGAGTTTTGAAATCTAGAAATTTCGTGATGAATCTATACGTCACTATTCTAAGACCCAAAAGGCTTCTTTTGATAAAAATAACTTTAGAAATGGATATATCTTGTCGAATAGGTAGAAAAAGATATATAATATGTGAAATGTCGAATTAAAATGAGTAAGTTATGGCCATTTTAAGTTGAAATTTTCATTCATACGAATTTTGATGAACCTAATAAGATAAAGTTAGAAATTTAAGTAGATATTGGTAGAAGATCGCTATGGACGAGTGACTTTTCTTTACGTTTTTTTATTCACGCATGTGCTTATAGCATAGAGCACTAGATAATAGGAAAATGTAGAACTGATATGCATGTGGGATATCATGAGAATTATGTATGTGAATTGTTATGTGCGATCAATAAACGATAAGTATATCGGAACCCGATCTGTGATTATTATAATTATCTCTATGTATACTGCTGTGTGTGCAAATATTGATTGATTGCTTTAAATGAATTAATGTCAGATTGAAATTCCCTTAAATAAATTTCTCATGCATATCACTTAGAATATCATTTTGCATTTTTGCTACTACTCCTCAGCGTGGGAACGGAAAGGTAAGGTACCTAGCTATATCTTCAGGATTTAGGACATTCAGGAAATATAGCCTCAAGTTGTAGCGAAGCTGGATCAATCGCTTTGGGTAAGGAAAGCTCAGACTAGTACGATTTGTTAAACACCAAGACACACGCAAAATTTCAAAGGAGATCGATTAGAGCCCAGTTCAAATCATTCCCTAACCACTGATGGAGGGGTAAATCCATCATACATACGAAACCAGGTAGTTGTACGTATTGTTTAATCATATGTTTGTTGCATTTCATATGCTTGTTTAATAACGTGGTGAATGTTTGTTATGAGTACTTTTGCGTAAGGAATATCTCACTAAGCTAGTATGCTTATTCCCCAATAGATTTTTGATATTGCAGGATCTCTGTTTCGTACCGAGACCACCTTGATCATCCAGGTAGAATCTATGTTTTGGGAAGCTTTTGGAATAACTCTGTTTTGAAGTCATAAATTACATTTCTTCTAAAATCTTCTAACTTTAGTTAATCCTCATATTAGACTATGTTGTTATGGAGAATTATCAGGGGAATGCCCCGTAGAAGTTATAGAACCTTATATTTTGATTAATCATATTAGTGTTATTTTGTATGTTTCGCCGTCATTATCTTAAAATGCATAACTCCACCAATCTCCTTTTATTGTGAAAGTACGCTTTGTACCGATATGAAAGCTTCCAAGTGACTAGGGTATTTATTCTCAAGTTTTAATATTGTGTACAACGGGTGTCACGTTTAAGGTACCCGTTAGGGCGTGACACGTGTACTAGCTTGATTGAGGAACTTCTAAAGGACATAGAGCAACGTAGTTTCTTACAATATCTAGTCACATAGATTGGTGAATCTTATCTAAACTTTTGGATATCTTTTCTAATTAGATCTGCATCTAAATTTACAAGATTCACAAGGATCTTATGCTTATAAATAGAGGTATGAAGAGAAGAAGAAGGAACTTTTACATCATCATTCTAGAGAGGGAAGCAAGTCAAGAAATTGAAGTCGGAGAGATAAGGTTGCAAGATTCAATCTTTAAAGGGGGTTTTATTATTATTTTAATGTTCCTTTTAGTTTTTGTTGTGTTCGTTAAATATATATGGAGGAGTAGAGTAATTAGTTGACATATTGAAGAACCTTAGATTGACCAGGTAATTTATGATGGCCTTCTTATTCAATAAATTATTAATTTTTTAATTCTAATTTTGTGTTTTGAATGCTTTTGAGTTAATATGTTCGAGATAATAATTCATTTTTTATTTATATTAATTAATCAAAATATTGCTATTACAATAGATATAGCATAACTATAAAGATTTGATTGTAATTATAGAAATACAAAGACATAAATCTTTCGTATTATATTGAATTGGAGTTTAGTCTAATAGAGAATTCATAGATCTTCAGTGAAATTCTTTTATTGATATTATTTAGAAAGAAATTTTAACAGGTAGATCTTAAAATTATGGATTAATAATCTTGAAAGAGATATTAATTTAAAATATGAATTACAATGATTAAGAAGTTAATAATTCTAATTGGATTATATTAGGAAATTTGCATAGTAATTACGAGTGTTGATTCAATATCTAGATGATCTTGTAATTAGATTTGATTAATTTGACTTGTGAATTTGAATAATAATTAGCTTAGAGTTACTAGTAGAATTGTTAGTATTATTAGTAATAACTATATTGGTTTGAATAATTAGGATAAATAGTAGGGAAGAAGTAATTACTAGTAATTTAATATCCCCAAAGGAGTGTTCCTGTGCTTAACTACTATATTATATCTTGATAGGTATACTTGCCTTCCAAAAGTGATCTTAGGATATTATATTGGTGCGGAGTTCTATTGATTATTAGATCACTGACTTCAACAACCACCAGGAAATAGCAAGCACATGCATATTTGTAGATTCATATATCATATAATTAAGCCCGTCTATCTATAAAACTCAAGCAAATATGATAATCATAGGAAAGTACTCACTCTATCATATTCTCAAACTAATCAAAATAATATTTGATAATTGTACCATATGCTAATAATATAACAATATTCATGCACAAGTTCATGTATGAAGTACAATGCAATTTTTTTTATTGGAGTGAAAGTGTGCACATTTAAATGTCTACTAAATCTTGTATAAAACTTTCTCTTTTTAGTTATTGTTGGAATATTAATAAGTTAGGTTATTAAATATGTACTTTGAAATTTTAATATAATAAAAATCTACAAGTTTCATAGAGTATTAGTATCTGGGGTGGTTCCAAGGAAGTATAAGGTAGATTTTGGTTCCAAATTTTGGAAAGTAGTATCTACAAGATAAAATATGACTAAAATTATACATATTTCCCTTTTGTACCCACTCAACCTTAACTAATCACAAGACACTTCAAGTTATATTTTAACTATCTAAATAAACATAGTCTATGTCTAGAACTTCTAGAAAGTGTTATATTGATGATATTGAAATAGCCATAATTCCAAAATTCAAATTTTACAGAAGTGTGTTAATGTATTTATGCATGATTTTGAAACACGATGTATATGATTTATGTCAATATGTGGTATATGTGTTGTATTAATGTATTTGAATATTGATATATCTTAGTGTAAATAAATATTGTGTTTATGAGTTTATAAGTGTAATAAAGTGTATGAAAATTTAGTTTAAAACAAGTTAAACAAGCCCAATATATTTCTATGCATAGCGAAATTTTTAGCCATGAAAATAAGCCCAAAACCAAGCTCAAACCCATGCAATTAAAGCCTCTATTATTGCAATCCCCAAAAGTCAACATTAGGATAAGAATAAACCTCATTTTTTTTAGCAAAAATGTACTCTCAAAACGAACCCCAAAAAGCCATATGAATTTCATTGCACCTCTTACATGTTATCTTCTCTTATTCCTTCAAAATCTTGCACTCCAAGCTCTTAACAAGGTTAAGATCCTATGCCCAAGTGATATAAGTTGGTTCAATTGATTTTCAACAAGACATAAAGCTTCTTAAGGTATGTATTTGTCACGCCCCAGAAGGTACCCTAAACGTGGCAGTCCACCGCATATAATATTAAAGCTAATGATTGGCAACCTTAATCATGTAGGAGCTTCGATATCATATGCAAGGCGTGCTTCCAAGATAGTAGGAGACTCATAGGGGTATTACGTTTAAATAGATAGCAAAAGCAAGCATGAACTTAAATAGATAAACATAAGATCTTCATTTAATAATAAATTCGTACATCATCTTAGGGGCATTCCCCGCCTTAAAATCTTTGTTCAACTATACTAATAACAAAATAAACATAACTACCACATAAGCCTACTATAAAGATTTTCCTAAAAGTCTATGTTCAAAACTAAAAATACATAAACTTCTTCCAAAAACTCTTAGTCGCTTACACTTGTACCTGGCATACGGGGCTTCTTGGAGCCAACTATAGATAATCATACTATAATAAAAAACTATAAGGGTATAAGCAATACTAGCTTAGTGAGATAATTCCATCTATGAACATTTCCATAATTCATACAAGTATTTTAAATCAAAACATATGAAAATGCAAAAATCATATGAACAAGCAAGATACACATGATTAACCAGAAATCAAGTGTAGCATGGGTTTAATGCCCTCCATGACAAGGGTTAGGAGGTTACAGACCCATATGACCATCATTATCTACAGATTTACCGGCTCCTGCTTGTCCTGTAGACTTTCCAGCTCCTACTAGCCACCATGTAGACTTTCCGGCTCCTACCAGTCACCACTACCATTTCCTCATTTCCCCCATGAAGAATAGTAGTGAAACAAATGTAACTCATGTGAATGATATGCATGAATTGAGTTTAATATAAAATTTAACCATAGATGTTTAGTTCAAGTTAAAGGTGATCAACACAATTTTCATCATATCAAAACAAGAATTACAATTTATTTATCAAACAACTTCCGATATTCTTAACTTGTATTCAATCATTCATAATACTAAGTCACACAATAATTATCCATTTTATCTTTTTCTTAATTGCTAGTGCTACTAATTACAAGCACAAAACAAGGAAATGAATTTAGTAAAAGGAATAACTCACTCCATAACGGTAGATCTAATCGAAATAGTCCTCTAGATAGATGATCTCGGGTCCCTCGTCACCTAAACAAGATGAAATACCCAAAATGAGTCTTTCATAAAACTTCTATTCTTGAAGACTCTAAACTTTTCTTAAAATCGCGGTAAAATCGTATAAGAGGAAATTCCAACTTAAAATAACCATAACTTGCTCATTTTAATTCGGAATTTCACGTATAATATATCGTTTTCTACCTACTCGAAAAGATCTGCGCATTTCTAAGCTTATTTTCATAAAACTAATTCGTTTGGATTTCGAAAAAGCAGCGACCAGATTGTCCACGAATTTACAAAAGCTTAAGTTCCTCTTTTTAAATAAAACTCAATTGAAGACATGAACGTTCCAAGTCTTTTTATAAACTTTTTGGAAGATGTATACATATATGTATTGATTCATAACAAATGGATGAAGTATATGAAATTGTCTCAACTTATGAAAAGTAAAGTTTTAAAAGATTTTGAACTTTGAGATTTTGTTGGAATATTCATTTTACTTTTGAAAGGGTTTTGAGTTATTTGAGATGAATATTCCTTTTTCTAAATTTAATCACTTTAAATTCTTAAGGAGTGGTTTTTATTTTCTATATTTAGATTCCAACAACTTTTAAAAGTAATAACAATTTCATAAAAAGGATGTTCTTGTTTCTTGTAATGATTCCAAAAGAATTTCTAATACTTGATGAAAAATAAGTTTGTATAAAACCTTTTGTTTCTTCAAGAAAAATCGTTTCTAAGCATGTTCATGAGTTTTTTAAGAAATCTATTTTCTACATCTATTTCTTTAGAAAGAATCTTTAATTTAAGAAAACACTTCCTCGTTTATTTTTGTTGAGACAAAAACATTATGTTCATGTATGAATATGAATCATAAAATTATGGAATATAAAGGAACATAATAACTTAAAAGAATAAGCAAATAACGAAATAAATCAAGTATTGGGACCTTAGCTTCATCAAGGTACTCCGAGACTAAGAAAATACTAGTCCCAAAAAGAAAAGAAAATAAAATGTTTTGACTTGATGATGATAAGTCTAAGACTAGAAAGACTAGTCTTAAGAACAACTTGAAATTAAATAAATTGCATGGAAGGTAAATAAATTGTAAGATAATGAGCTTATATGCTCTAAATATTATATATATATATATATATATATAGATATATTAGATAGTAATGAACATAAAAGAACATAAAGGAACATAAAGGAATTAATATTATGAACAAAAACAAAGTATGAACCTATTGTTGATTTCTTAACCTTTATGGCTTTAGAAAACACACATTAAGTTCATACTAAGTAGATGTACATAGGAACTTCTTGAAGAATTTTTACCTAAAAGAGATGAACTAAAGAGAGCTTCTTAGAAGAACTTTCTTGGAGAGATTTGGAGAGAAATTTCAGTATAGTAACTTAAGTAAAGAAGTGGTGTGAAAGAAGTGAAGGTATGAGGGGATTTATAGGAAAATGTGGAGATAAATTGTGTTAATTAAATAAAGTAAAAATAAAACGATTTGAGACATGGGAGGGGGTGGCCGACGCAACAATGAGAGGAGAGAGTGAAATTTATTTTTTTGTTATTTTGTTAATTAAAAGTAAGAAATGAAAGATGTGAAATTGTATTGGAAATGAAAATGTGTAAGAAATAGGTGTATGGATTGTAAGAGTAGGTTGTAAGAAAAAGTAGAGATAGATGAATAGTGCAGAATAGCAGAAAATAGTGTATGTAAAAGTAGACATGACAATTAAATGCCGGTAGTAAGAAAATACGCGTATAATTGCGATATCTGATATTTTTAGCTATCGAAAAATTATGAAATTGATATATTTAAAAATCTTATATTTTTACGAGTCTAACGGTATATTCGGAATATTTTTCCTATTCCGAGCTCCGGGACATTCTTTTCAAGAGCTGTGTCCAATCGGGTTCAAAAGACACTCGAATTTCGCAAATATGATATTTTTATATAGCCTATAACTATTACGAACTATTATAGCTAATAATCCCAACTTCGTTTTCTAGGGTTAGGGAAAACGGTAATGCCGGACTTAAGCAGTTACGGTAAACTATGGTTTTGTTGACTTTAGAAATTCAGTTGACTTCCAATTAGGGTTTAAGCTATAATTCGAATCCAAAATTTTCGGGGATTTGCAGTATTTGGTTGGTTATATGTTTATTAGGTTGTTTGAGTTTTCTTGTGAAAGTGGGGTTTCATACCCTAAATTGAATATAATGAGTTAAATGTGTTAGTTGTGTGTTGAGTTGTATTTAGTTAGTTAATGAGCTTGTAGTATATGCTAAGTAAATGATTGAAGTGTTGGGATGGTTTAGAGAAGTTGAATGGCTAAATAAAGGTTGAATATAGATTTGTGTTTGAAACGGTAGATATGGATGTTTGATGAGTTTGAAGTGAGCATATGTATGTTAAAAGATGTTAAAATACATATAGGTTGAAGTTTGATGTTGGAAGTGTGTTTTAAAGGAAGTTTGGAAGTGTAAAACTTAGTAAGTTTTCGTGTTTTTGAAACAAGGGAGGTTTGCAATTTTTTAAAAATCTGTGTTGTAGTGTATGCCGCCTCAATGTCGCCAGCATATTGGTCAACATTGCCAACATACACTTCAACACTTCTGCCAGTGTTGAGTGAATTCACGAGGTATGGATCATCCCGTGGATCTCTCAGATTTTTGAATGAACTCGTGTTGCAGTTTGCATCGGCTCAACACTGCCAGCATAGACCATAATATTGCCAGCGTTAGGTAATGCTACTAGCATTTAGGTTATCACTGTCGGCATGGGTTAATGCTACCAGCATTGGCAGACGTAGAATTTTTCGTGTAGACTAAGCCGCTTAATGTCGTCTCCATTAAAGGTTACGATCCCCTACAGTTTTCCATTTGCAAAACTTCTTCAAACCATTTATTAGCTATAATTTGTCTTGTTGATGATTTTATAAGTTTGTAGGAATGTTTGATGTATAGATATTGGTGTTATGACCTTGTGTGAATATTTATTTTGAATTTCATGATCCATTAACCTAGAGCTAAATATAATATATTATATATATGTAGACACCCAATTTTTGCCCAATAAAATTAGGCTTAAGTTTAGAATAAATTAATGTCATGATGAGTTCATTAAAAATATAAAATATACATAATAAAATAATGAACCATAGTATAATAAAAAAGAGAAAATAGAAAAAATAAAAAATAGAGGAATAAAATAAATAATAAAATTAAATGAATAATAGTAATGTAAAAAATAAAATATATGTAAGAAAAATTAAAATAAATAAATCATTTGAGCTTAATAAACATATATTTTATTAGTCTTAAGTAGTAGTGGTTAGCTATATGACCAAGCACAGGCAACGGCCTAACAGATCAGACCATGGACACAAAGCAAGAGGAACCCAAGTTCGAATCTAGCCTAAGGCAGATTTTGCCTCTTTTTTTTTTGTTCATTTTTTTTCCAAAAGACACATCGGTTCATCCACTTTGAGACCTCATTTGAGCAACGAATCTTTGTGTTTTTTCAAAATTGATTGTACAGACACGAACTAGGCATGGGATACATCACATTACACACAATTCGTGCATTATTTCATTCCAAAAGACACATTAATTAAAGCATGAAAATTGGAAAGAATTCGAATGGACATGATTTTCAAATCTTAAAATTGGCCGAATGTGTCCTTTATCAAATTAAACACACTTAATCGAAGAGTTGTGATGTATAAACATAAGATTCGTGATCAATTTGAACCAACAATCACGAATCGAGTCCCAATTTTGAATCGTTTTTATTTGAAAAAATATAACGATTCGTGATTGTAAAATTGAACAAGTACGAAGCTTCGAAATGACAAATTGTTTCGAAATCTATAAATAGGATCACCCCCCAAGCAGAAAGCACAATTCAATTTTAAAAAACACACGCTAACGATCGAGATCTGAAAATAGAGTAGAAAGTGTTCGAATTGCAAAATTTGCAAATTCGAAGTGATCGGGAGATTTCGATCCAATTAAAGAGTATTAGGATCATCTAGGAAGTGTTTTTGATTGATTATAGTGTTTAGAATTTCTCGAATTTGCATTTGGAAGTTCTGCAAATTTTTAGAAAATTTTTTAAATCCTCGCCGCCGTCAACCACTGCACGAACGCTACTTCTGGTGGTTCTGGGAGTGAACCACCACCAACGGACGCAGCAGCCCATCCACGTCGGGCCGACAAGGTTGCAGGCTTCGAAAACCACCAGGAGCGGTCGAGGAACGCCTTGAAGTCACCGTCATCGTCTTCTTCACCCGACGGGTATCCAAGATCCGACCCGAAACCCGAGATCCAACCCGGTCGGTCGTCGGTCAACGGTCGTCGGTCAATAGTCAGCCAGATCTACGGTCCTATCAATCAGAGGATCAGAAGGTCCAGATTGATCAAAGCGATCTACGGTCCAGATTCAATCAGAGATCAGACGGTCCAGATTCGATCAAAGCAATCAACGCTCCAGATCGAAAGTCATCAGATCCTGCGGTCCAGATTTAGTCTACAGATCAGACGCTCCAGATCTGATCCGAGAAAATCCAACGGTCCAGGTTAGTTCGCAATATTTTATTGTTTATTTATTATATATTTAATTTCGAAAAATAGAAAAAAATAGAAAAAATTATAATAATTAGTAAAAAATCCAGAAAAATTCAGAAAATTAGAATAATTATTTTAATATAAATTTACATGTTTTAACAATTTTTGATATTTTTGGTATTTTTGAATATGTATTTGCATATAGATTGATCTTTAAATATATATTTGATGCATGAGATGTTTTGTTTTTGTATTTTAATTTGTTATGATATATTTTGAATATGTTCTGTACATATGTGATGATTATTTAATTTTGAAAAATAATAAATTGTAAATAGATTTTTTAACCAAAATTGTTGTTGAATAATAAAGATAAAATTTTTTTTTTAAATCATGATATTGATCAAGTTTTTTATCAAAATTATCTTTATAAATTTTCTATGAAGATAATACTCAAAGTTTTCAAAATTATTTCATAAATTGACTTTGAAAATAATTAAAGTTGTTCAAAAATGTTTTCATAAATTTACTATGAAAATATTTAATATTGTTTAATCAAAATTGATTTTCATGTAGCATTAAATTAGCCATGAATTGTCATAAATTAATGATTTTTGAACTTAGAAAAATATATTTTTTATGAAATAAAAATCAATTGATTAGATCATAGGATCATCAAAATTGGTTTTATAAAAATTCAAAATTTAATGAACTTAAAGTGAGAATATTTTAAAAATATAAAATTGATCAACAAACTAAGTTCTTTATAAAAGAACTACGTTTTGTCTGATCTCGATTAGCGAGTACGTAGGCACCTTCGGGGCGACATTAAAAAAATAAAAATTTATTTATTTTTTTATTTTGTTAATTAGATATTATAAGTTTAAATACTATTAGTTTGTTATTTTTCTAAAAATTTAAATATGGTAAAAATGTATTTGATATATTATTTCTTATTAATTAATTTTTCTTTATAAATATTTAACTTTTGCAATTATTTCTGATGTAGTTTTTTTATATATGTATAATCTTTGAATGTTTTGCTTTTCTTTGTAATTGTTATATGTTTTCTAAAAATTAAATAGAAAATATTAAAAATGATTTCTGACTTATTAATATTGTTATTATTTTTTTATGTATTCTTTTTGCAAGTTTTTAGAAAAGGATAAATTCTAAATTTTAAATTAAAGTGGTAACCGCTTAGGTTTTAATAGGTTAGCCCCCGACTCAGATATCTGGTATTTTTTTAAAAGTTTGGTTTTAAAATCAAATTTTCGCAGACTAGTGGCTAAGTTAGGATTAACCGACCCATTAATCCTAACTTTTCATTTTTTCCGATTTTTATCGGTTGGCGACTCCAAAATATTTTCAAAATTAAATTTCTTTTAATCCCTAGTCGAGGATTCATGTTAAATGGGTTAGGGTTTAATATGAATCGGGTTAAAAGAAATGAACCGGATGATTTTCAAAATCAGGCTCGACAGCTTGGCGACTCCACTGGGGACTCGCTTATTATTTTTTAAAAAAAAGAGGGCTAGCCACTTAAGTTTAAAATTTAAAATTTATCCTTTATTTTTGTATATTGTATAATTATCTGTTTGTATGTGTTTTTGTATATATGTTTGTAACTTAGATTTTAAATTAGTTCATTTCATTCGCATATGCATTTGCATTCATGCACACAATGTGTGCTAGATACGGTCGAACCCAGGCCGTCTTAAGAGCCTAAGCGAGGAGTTCGAAGTAAGGTCCGGGGGCTGTGGTTTCCACCCTCTAGATCAAGAAAAGACTCCCACTCCGGTTTAGCCTTATGATTTGCTAGACCGGGGAACCTATAGAACCTTACCAAATCATGCATTCATCAACTTGGGATTTGACCAAATTTTTTCAAAAAAAAAATGGAGTTGTATCATTTATTAAAAAAAAATCAATTAAATAAAACAAAAAGTTTTTAATCAATTCCAACAAAGTCTTAAAAAATGTGGAGTTATATTCTTGGCCCTATAAGATAGTTAGATAAATAAAAAGGATTTGATGAAGGTTTCTAAATCATTGTTTCTAAATACAACCCCGGTAAATATTTTTCAAAATCCTAGTGGTCAATATCCCCATTTGCATTCGTGTGCTAGCATATTTGCATTCTTGCATTTGTATATATTTCCTTAATTAAAAAATGAAATGTGTAGAATAGATTTGTATATATCCATTAAAGTGTAAATTATCTACCTATAGTTGTAGGTTCTTTCCAAACAAAGTTAGACTTGTATATAAAATTACTTTTGTCATCAGTAGTCCATTATCCTCAAATCAATCATTTTGTAAATATCAGCCCCAATTAATTTTTGAAAAAAGGGAAGAGGGTCATTTGTTTACCTCTATTCTTGTAAGATAATTTTTGCCTAAAAAAAAAAAAAACTTTGAGTTGTAAATAAATTTCCACTTTACATTCATTTTCCAAACCTCTTTTGTTAATAACCATTTTTTTAAAGGAAGAAGATAAAAGTTTTTCAAATTTGTTAAAAAAAAAAAGAGATGAAAGAATAAAAGTTTTCAAAAAAAAAATTTATAAATAAAGAAAAAAAGAAAATTGCCAACAGGAAAAAATATTTCAAAAATTGTTACCCCAATGATCATTCACTTTCAGCAAAAGGCAACTAAAATCAAAATTAGGGACAACCAAAAGGACTTTACCAATTAAGGGGCATTTGATTTACCCAAATGGGGCATTTAGTTAAATATCTTGAGGCAATAAAAAATGGATGATTGAAAGCCAAGAGAAATATCTCATAAAAAAATTGCCAAGGATGAAAAGAGGCAAACTTAATCCCAAACACCAACCCTACACACACTCGAGAGAGGAGTGAATTGTGAGAGATAAGGTGGACTCATTCCTTAAAGGAGGTCTGTCTTGAATTTAGTACATGAGTCAAAATGAAATTAGGCATTCATTTCAAAATCCTAAACACATTTATCCCCTTTGTTGACCCATTTGAGCCTATTAAGGAAGTATCTTAAAAATAAACCCTGTCAAGAACCACCCCGCATTGGGGCACCCCACAATGGGGCAATTTGGAGGTTAGGGTCATTATTAAGGAGAAAAAGGAATAACTTATATGCACTTGACCTAGTCGCATCAATTCAAGAATAGTCAATTGACACAAATAAATCATTTCCTATGAAAGGAAAAAGAGTCTTCATTTCAAACCATACACAGCAAATACACTTTGAGCTATAAAAGAATAAATCACCTTGAATTCGTCTCCCAAAAGGGCAATGAAAATGAAAAAAGAGAGAAAGAAAAGAATGAAAAAGAGAAAAAAAAAAAAGAAGAAAAAAGAAAGAAAAAAAAGACAAGGAAAATCAAGAGGAAGATCAACAAAAAGATAAAGGAAAAAAGAGATCAAGAAAAAAAAAAAAAGCAAACAAGGTGATCAAAATCAATGATTTGCAAACACAAACACATAGTTCAAAATCATCAAAATTCATCAAAATTCAAGCCCCACCCACAAATTCCACCCTTTGGAGACTTTTTGGATCAAAGGAGTTGATTTATTAATACCCTTGAAACTAGGGGCAAGTGCATCATCAAGTTTTCCTTAAGGGTTCTTGACTTGTAAACCCGGGATATGTTGAAAATTTTTCAGTAAAAAGCCTTATGAAATATCCCTTTTCATTAAAGCCGATAACCAAAAGCCCACATTACAGTACAAAGAAGACCTAATAGATTGACCAATGTGTATTACTTGCAAGACGGACCATAATTTTTGGAATCCGAGCCAGAAGTGAAAATGAGCCTAAGAGAGTGTGAGGAAGTCCTCTTTGACTAGGCAATCAAAATGAGATAACCAATCTTGGTATAAAAATAGTCCACAGGGGCATAAAATTTACTTGTCCCAATTTGAAAAATATCTGCCTCAAGTGTAGCAATTATTTGCCCCAAAATTGAAAACAATGCCCCAAATATGAATTGAAGTCCCAAAAGTACAATTTTTTGCCCCAATGATTAAAATTTTTCAATAAGAAACCTTTAGTGGTTTAATGGTCAAGCCTGTGGCTGAACTAAAGTGAATGATCAATGGGCAAACACAATTCATTTTTACCTGTTGGTAACTTTCTTTGAAAGTAAAAGAAAAAGAAGAATTTTTCAAAAATATATAAAAATTACCTTTGGTTCAAATCTTTGATGATGAAAAAAAAAAGACATTTATGAGAAAAGTAGGGATTGTAAGTTCATCACTTTCCCAATTAAAGCTAAAAAAGGAGAAGGAAGTTAGGTTTTTCAGGACCACTTTTTCAACTGACTCTCTCAAACCAAGTTTTTTAAAAGAAATAGCAAATTTTGCTTTCTTAATCAAGTTTTTCAAAAAAGAAATAGCAAATTGTTGCTTTCTTAATCAAGTTTTTCAAAAGAAATAGCAAATTGTTGCTTTCTTAATAAGTTTTTCAAAGAAATAGCAAAATTGTTGCTTTCTTAATCAAGTTTTTCAATCAAAGAAATAGCAAAATTGTTGCTTTCTTAATCAAGTTTTTCAAAGAAATAGCAAAATTGTTGCTTTCTTAATCAAGTTTTTCAATCAAAGAAATAGCAAAATTGTTGCTTTCTTAATCAAGTTTTTCAAAGAAATAGCAAATTGTTGCTTTCTTAATCAAGTTAATTAAAAGAAATAGCAAAATTGTTGCTTTTTTAATCAAAAGAAATAGCAAATCGTTGCTTTCTCAATCAAGTTTTTCAATCAAAAGAAATAGCAAGTCGTTGCTTTCTCAATCCAAGTTTTTCAATCAAAAAAAGCAAAATCGTTGCTTTCTCTAACCAAGTTTTTCAATCAATAGAAATAGCAAAATCGTTGCTTTCTTGTCTAAGTTTGTTAATCCAAGTTTTTCAAAGAAATAGCAAACTCGTTGCTTTCTCAACTAAGTTTGTCAATCTAAGTTTTTCAAAGAAATAGCAAATTCATTGCTTTCTGAACCAAGTCAATCAAATTTCCAAGAAAGAGAAAGTAAATTCACTGCTTTCTCAAACAAATTCTTCAACCAAGTTTGTGAGATTATTGTTTTCCGGCTAAATAATCCCCAGTAGATTTAAAGTGAAAAAGAAAGAAAAGTTTCCAAATTAGCCCAATTTTTAAGCTATAAGTCTCCAGGAAGTTTTTTAAGTTATCATTATAGGGTCACCTGCTCAAAGGAGTGTCATCCTATCGTTTGAAAAATTAGGATCACCTGCTCAAAGGAGCGTCATCCTATCGTTTGAAAAATTAGGATCACCTGCTCGAAGGAGCGTCGTCCTACTGTTTGAAAAATTAGGATCACCTGCTCGAAGGAGCGTCGTCCTACTGTTTTGAGAATTAGGATCACCTGCTCAAATGAGCGTCATCCTGCCTTTAAGAATTATGGTTATCAGTCAAGTCAATTCGCACCAAATTATGAGGCACCAAATTGTCATGTCCTCAACCCAAAGAACCCCAAATGGATTGAAAAGTCACAGTCAGGAAATTATGTACCCCTCAGTCAGACTCGACAGATAGTTTAGTACTGAACCAAATTAAATCCATCCATCCAAGATGGTGACCAAAATTAGAAATCCATCCATTCAATGGCGATCCAAATTTAGAAATCCATCCCTTCAAGATGGTGAACCAAATGACCAAATCTATATTTTTAAGTTGATGCCATTTGTCTAGAAAATCCAAAAAGATCAAGTTTCCTCAAAAGAATAAAAAGATCAAGTTTCCTCAAATGGATCAGCAAATTAAGTTTCCAAGAAAATCAAGATTCTCCCAAATGAATCAAAAAGATCAAGTTCCTCAATGAATCAAAAATCAAGTTTCCTCAAGTAGATCAAAAAGATCAAATTTCCCTCAATGAATTAAGTTTCCTCAAGTGGATCAAAAGATCAAATTTCCTCAAGTGAATCAAAAAGATCAAGTTTACCTCAAAAGAATCAAAAAGTTCAATTGTTCCTCCTCAAGAGATCAGAAAGTTAAGTTTCCAAGAAAATCAAAAGTCCCCAAATGGATCAGAAGATCAAGTTTTCCTAGAAGATCAAGTTTCCGGAAGGTCAAGAACTCCCAAATGGATCAAGAAACAAATCTTTAAGGTTTCAAAATCCCCAGTAAACCAAAGCCCATAGGTCCGGCAAATGACCAAACCAAGCCAAGGTCCGGCAAATGACCAAACCAAAGCCATAGGTCGGCAAATGACCAAACAAAGCCCTTAGGTCCGGCAAATGACCAAACCAAAGCCATAGGTCCGGCAAATGACCAAACCAAAGGCCCATAGGTCCGGCAAATGACCAAACAAAGCCCATAAGTCCGGTAATGACCAAACAAAGCCATAGGTCGGCAAAATGACCAAACCAAAGCCCATAGGTCCGACAGATGGCCTATCATTTTCCAAGTCTAGGCCCGACAGATGGCCTATCATTTTCAAATCTAGGTCCGACAGATGGCCTATCATTTTCCAAGTCTAGGCCCGACAGATGGCCTATCATTTTCCAAATCTAGGCCGACAGATGGCCTATCATTTTCCAAATCTAGGCCGACAGTTGGCCTATATTTCCAAGTCTAGGCCGACAGATGGCCTATCATTTTCTAAAATCTAGACCCGACAGATGATCTATCAGTTTTTTAGTCTAGGCCCGACAGATGGCCTATCATTTTCCAAAGCCTAGGTCGATAGTTGATCTAGCAAATCTTAATGTCTAAACTCGACAGATAGTTTAGCACAAGATAAAAATCTCTTTAAAAAAACAAAATTTGGCAGGAGAAATTAAGCAAAAATTGGCTATCCTTTTGTCTTTGTGGCAAAAGTTTTGTTCAAACTTTACCACAAAGGGCAGCTGTAGAACCCAATTTTTGCCCAATTAAAAATTAGGCTTAAGTTTAGAATAAATAATGTCATGATTGAGTTCATTAAAAATATAAATAATAATAAAAATAATGAACAATAGTATAGAAAAAAGAGAAAATAGAAAAAATAAAAAATAGAGGAATAAAATAATAATATAATTAAATGAATAATAGTAATGTAAATAAATATATGTAAGAAAATTAAAATAAATAATCATTTGAGCTTATATAAACATATATTTTATTAGTCTTAAGTATTAGTGGGTTAGCTATATGACCAAGGCACAGGCCAACGGCCTAACGGATCAGACCATGGACATAAAGCAAGAGGACCCAAGTTCGAATCTAGCCTAAGGCAGATTTTGCCTCTCTTTTTTTTGTTCATTTTTTTTCCCAAAAGACACATCGATTCATCCACTTTGAGACCTCATTTGAGCAACGAATCTTTGTGTTTTTTTCGAATATTGTACAGACACGAACTAGGCATGGGATACATCACTATACACACATTCGTGCATTTATTTCATTCCAAAAGACACATTAATTAAAGCATGAAAATTGAAAAGAATTCGAATGGTCATGATTTTTCAAATCTTAAAATTGGCCGAATTATGTCCTTTAATCAAATTAAACACACTTAATGGAAGAGTTGTGATGTATAAACATAAGATTCGTGATCAATTTGAACAACAATCACGAATCAAGTCCTAATTTTGAATCGTTTTTATTTGAAAAAAATATAACGATTCGTGATTGTAAAATTGAACAAGTACGAAGCTTCGAAATGACAAATTGTTTCGAAATCTATAAATAGGATCACCCCCAAGCAGAAAGCACAATTCAATTTTAAAAAAACACACGCTACACGATCGAGATCTGAAAATAGAGTAGAAAGTGTTCGAATTACAAATTTGCAAATTCGAAGTGATCGGGAGGACTTCGATAATTAAAGAGTGTTAGGATCATCTAGGAAGTGTTTTTGATTGATTATAGTGTTTAGAATTGCTCGAATTGCATTTGGAAGTTCTGCAAATTTTTAGAAAAATTTTTAAATCCTCGCCGCCGTCAACCACCACACGAACCGCCACTTCTGGTGGTTCTGGGAGTGAACAACCACCACCAATGGACGCAGCAGCCCCATCCACGTCGGGCCGACAAGGTTGCAGGCTTCGAAAACCACCAGGAGCGGTCGAGGAACGCTTGAAGTCACCATCATCGTCTTCTTCACCGACGGTATCCAGATCCGACGAAACCCGAGATCCAACCCGGTCGGTCGTCGGTCAACGGTCGTCGGTCAATAGTCAGCCAGATCTACGGTCCATATTCAATCAGAGGATCAGATGGTCCAGATTGATCAAAGCGATCTACGGTCCAGATTCAATCAGAGAATCAGACGGTCCAGATTCGATCAAAGCAATCAACGCTCCAGATCGAAAGTCATCAGATCCTGCGGTCCAGATTTAGTCTACAGATCAGACGCTCCAGATCTGACGAGAAAATCCAATGGTCCAGGTTAGTTCGCAATATTTTATTGTTTATTTATTATATATTTAATTTCGAAAATAGAAAAAAATAGGAAAATAATAATAAAATTCGTAAAAAATCCAGAAAAATTCAGAAAAATTAGAATAATTATTTTTAATATAATTTACATGTTTTAACAATTTTTGATATTTTGGGTGTTTTTTGAATATGTATTTGCATATAGATTGATCTTTAAATATATATTTGATGCATGAGATGTTTTGTTTTTGTTTTATTTGTTATGATATATTTTGAATATGTTCTATACATATGTGATGATTATTTATTTGAAAAATAATAAATTGTAAATAGATTTTTTAACCAAAATTGTTGTTGAATAATAAAGATAAAATTTTTTTTTTGAAAATCATGATATTGATCAAGTTTTTATCAAAATTATCTTTATAAATTTTCTATGAAGATAATACTCAAAGTTTTCAAAATATTTCCATAAATTGACTTTGAAAATAATTAAAGTTGTTCAAAAATGTTTTCATAAATTTACTATGAAAATATTTAATATTGTTTAATCAAAATTGATTTTCATGTAGCATTAAATTAGCCATGAATTGTCATAAATTAATGATTTTTGAACTTAGAAAAATATATTTTTTATGAAATAAAAATCAATTGATTTAGATCATAGGATCATCAAAATTGGTTTTAATAAAAAATTCAAAATTTAATGAACTTAAAGTGAGAATATTTTGAAAATATAAAATTGATCAACAACTAAGTTCTTTATAAAAGAACTACGTTTTGTCTGATCTCGATTAGCGAGTAGTAGGCACCTTCGGGGCGACATAAAAAAATAAAATTATTTTTTTTTATTTTGTTAATTAGATATTATAGTTTAAATACTATTAGTTTGTTATTTTTCTAAAAATTCAAATATGATAAAAATGTATTTGATATATTATCCCTTATTAATTAATCTTTCTTTATAAACATTTAACTTTTGCAATTTTTCTAGATGTAGTTTTTTTTATATATGTATAATCTTTGAATGTTGTGCTTTTTCTTTGTAATTGTTATATGTTTTTCTAAAAATTGAATAGAAATAATTAAAAATGATTTCCGACTTATTAATATTGTTATTATTTTTTATGTATTCTTTCTGCAAGTTTTTAGAAAAGGATAAATTCTAAATTTTAAATTTAAAGTGGTAACCGCTTAGGTTTTAATAGGTTAGCCCCCGAACTCAGATATCTGGTATATTTTTAAAAAATTTTGATTTTTAAATCAAATTTTGCAGACTAGTGGCTAGATTAGGATTAACCGACCCATTAATCCTAGCTTTCATTTTTCCCGATTTATATCGGGTGGCGACTCAAAATATTTTCAAAATTAAATTTCTTTTAACCCTAGTCGAGGATTCATGTTAAATGGGTTAGGGTTTAATATGAATCGGGTTAGGAGAAATGAACCGGATGATTTTTCAAAATCCAGGCTCGACAATATATATGCATGGAATAGAGTTAAGGGTGTTGATATAAGTTGAAATTTTTTATAATAGTGATAGATCTTCAGTTGAATACTACCTTTGATTCTTGATTTGACTCAGGTACACAGTAATGTGTTTGATTTCTTGCCTAGGATAAGCGTAACTAAATTACTTTAATTTAAAGAAAACTAAAGTCTTGTTTGTATTGATTATCTATTATGCCATTGAATCTGGTTCGAGAAGCAGCACCTTGCTCATATGAGGAGCATAGTAGTTTAGGTGCTTAGGCCACTCCTGTCTTTATGATAAGACTTCCATAAGTGGTACAGCGGGTAGTTGATAGGGTTATTGGTATCAGTAGAACATTTGCTTATTCTTAAGGAGCAGAATTATGATATAATTCGATGTTTATGGGAACACTTGAATTAGGTAATATTATGGATTAAGTTAAGTAAAGTTGTGAAAATGAGAACCTTAGTGGAAGCTACTTTTTCGTTTATGGATATCATCTAGGAGATATAAGTCCCCGAACAACTTATATCACCCCCTGAGCGTTAAGATCGTTACTCAAGAGCCCCTAATGTCCTTGTTGTCTGGAGTTTGAATACTCCAGTGTTGTTTAACTAATTAAAGATTATCTAATAATCTAATGGTTGTTACATTGCATTTTAGTTTAAGAATGTGTGTCATTACGCTTTTGTTTTCGTTACTTACATACTGGGCCTTTGGCTCACTATTTTATATTTCAGGTGTTAAGGAGAGTGATGAATTCTACACCAGCATGGGATATGGTATCGACTTTCAGGATTTCTTAGATAATTGAGAGGATTAGAGATGACCATGACCTTGATGGATCTTTTGTAATAGTATAGTTTTGGATGACCTATGTAATAGATATTATAGCTTTGTTCATCTTTTATATCTTTTGTAATTGGCTTGTTTATAAGCCTTAATCTGTAATATCTATTTATATTATTCTGTGTAATAAGCTTATGTTTGTAATATTTTAGTATCTGTATATATGTGTGTGTGTGTGTGTGTGTGTGGAATAATGTTCTATGTTTCAATGATAAAGAAATGTAAGTTTTTTAAGTGAATATGAAGTTTTCTTTTTATAAAGCTTAAGTTATGTTTTCAAAGAAGTTCTATTAGTTAATAGTTTTAAAATTTGTTCTTATAAAAGATTTAGATAAACAATTATCCAGAATGATCCTGGTAATCAACCTTACATATAATACTACAAGTTATATGTGGTGGAGATCTAGATTCACTTATTTTAAATATAGGGGTGAGTCGGGTACTTATAGATATCTTCAAAGATTTGCTCTACTTTTGTAGCTGGTAAGTTCATAAATGTTATAGAATATATCGCTTGGTAATATTACCCAAAATGTTTATTATATATGAATGGCAACAATTGTAACATGTGGTGACTATTAGTTATGCCTATTTTTCTTAATCGCAAAAAAAAAAAAAGAAAAATTGGCATATTATTTTATTCATTGTGATAGAGGCAAATGAGTCAAATCTACTAGTATATTAGTTAAGTATGATTCAACGTATTAAATTAAGATTGACATAGTAATGCTTGATTCAAATTTGAATTCAAATTAACTACTTGAGTAGTTTATTACGTCAAGTTTGAGTTTCATGATATTTAACTCAAGTAGCTCATGACCCTAAACAGTTTGAGTCATTCTTAAATTTTAATTGGATCAAGTCGAATTTGCTATCCATATTTTCTTAATTAAATATTTTTTTAGTAAAATGAAGTTTAAACAAATTTAATCACGTCAAACTTGAGTTTATAAAGGACTAATTCAAAGTGAACATGAACTTAAAATTGTAAGTTTAATCAAATTCGATTCAATTTGCCCAATTTTTTTATGTTTATTCATCACCCAGCAATATTCTCTCTCTCTCACCCACCCCACCACCCCACCCTCCCTCCCCCCCGGGCCAAAAAAAAAAAAAAATCCATTGTATAGGTGTGCAATCATCGGAGGGTTTGTAGAATCAAAACGTAAAAATGTAAGTTTTTATGACCTAAGTAAAATGGCTTTGAAAAACTATAAATATGCTTAGAAATTGTTTAAAAGACTTGAAATATGTAATAAATATTAAAAAAAAGTAAAGTAAGTTTTCTTTTTAATAATAAATTTTAATACATAATATAACATGTAAAGGAAAAAGGGTAAGTAAAGTTGGAATTAAATTTTTTTCTGTTATTTTGTTTAAAGAAAAAGACAAAATTGAAAGACAATTGAACCTTTCAAGTTATTTAAGTTTTTAATTAATAAATAAAATAAATAAGTTATCTTATAAACTTTGTAGTTAGAAATTGAAATCGAACGAAGGCTATAAATGTCAAAAAAAGGAGAGAGAGAGTATGTGTATAAGAGCAGAAACAAAATTGGAATGTGCCAAAAAAAAAGATTATATACCATTATAGTTGATAGCCTATAAAAATATGGTTATATATTTCATATTTTAGGTTATTTAACTCAATTAGATGGAATATGTTGGGTTGTTTAAGAGTCGGCCCACAATAATCGTCCAGCCCACTTCTCTTTTACTCAAACTCTCTACCTTACATCTTTTTACCCTAGCCTTCTTCCTTATCGACACTTCTATCTAAGGTTTCAAAGGCAATGCTCTCAACTGTTTACTTTTCCTCTTCTTTCTCTAGGACTACTTTATTGCTATTAACTTGTGTTTATGGTATAATGTGCTTGCAAGGTAACTCAGTTAGAGAACTATGATCATGCAACACAAAGCTACTATTTCGAGTACTATAAAACTCCCTCAAGGAATGCTAGATATGTCAAGGGGGATAATCTCCCTTTTCCCTTTCTTTCTTTATTTATATTCTTTGTTCTTTGATTGTTACAATAGTTTTACGGTTAATAACAAACCTCTATTACAATAGTTAGCTAACCAACAATATTCAGTTAGATCTATTATTTCAAACTAAGAACAAAGGCATTATACTTTTGTGGTGTTCTTGTTTGCCTCATATTATGTTATGTAACAATTTTCTTCCCCTCTAGAAAAACAAGTGTGTCCATAAGGTTGTAGTCAGTGTAGATATAAGAAAAATTGTCAACATCTTCATAACTTACGTCCTTGAGGAGCATACCCTTCCAATGTGCTAAGGTCTATTTTATATGCCTATTGTTGAGTAACAAAACCTTATAATCCACAATGGCCAAGGGTTCTAATAATGGATGATTATCAATCGCCTTGTTGATGACCCTAATGATGGAATATTAGAGCCATAACCTTCTTCAAAACAAAAACATCAAATACATTGTGGATTTTAGAATTGATAGAAACTTCGACGTTACAGGCACATGATCTAATCCTCTAAAGCACCTGAAATGGACCATAATATCATTTGGCCAATTTATGAAAAACATTTGATAAGGACATTTGCTTGTAAGGTTTGAGCTTTACCGTGATTAATCCACCTTCCCCAAATGTAACATCAATACAATGTTTATCAATAACAGCCTTCATTGTTACTTGCAACTGCTGGAGATTCTATTCAAAGGACTAAAATGTCATCTTGAGTCACTAATTCAGTATCCACAACATATAATCTAGAAGTAGCATCGATATATACTGGTATAGTAGGAGGAATCATCCCATGTACCACCTCAAATAGTGTCATTTTGGCTCCTTCATGATAGGAACAATTGTAAGCAAATTCTGCCCATGGCAACAATTTGACCTATTGATGTGGTTATTCTATCATAAAACACCTTAAGAATTGTTGTAAACTCCTATTCGTCACTTGAGTCTAACCATTAGATTAGGGATGATAAGCTAAATTTGTGCACAATTTAGTGCCATTGAAAAAGCTCTTTCCAAAATTGACTCATGAAAATCGGATCTTTGTCTACAATAGTGTAAGGTATACCATGTAATTTAATGACCATATTAAGAAACAAACCCATAACTTTTGGGGCTAAAACATGTTCATTTTATGCTTCAAGATGACAATACTTGGACAATCTATCCACTACTACTATAATGATTGTGAAACCTTGTGATTTAGGGAGATGGGTTAAAAAATCCATGCTAATGTCTTCCTAAACACATTCTGGTATAAGCAGTGGAGTCAACAACCTAGTAGGTGACTTTGTATTGCATTTCACTTACCGACACACTAGACAACTTAGAACAAAATTCTCTACATCCTTCCTATGAACCTCTTTAAAAAATCAGTAGAAATCCTCTTGTAAGTCTTTTAGAATCCAAAATGACTAGCTGAAGGCATTATACGATACTCTCTCAAAATTAGAGGCACCACTAATGGTTCTTGAACTAGAAATAGTTTAGAATGATAAAAAAGTAAACCATCCTTCCATACCATAGAGTATTTAGTATACAATCCCTTATTTAGGTTGGAAATCACATGGTGAGGATAAAGGCAGGCCAAGTGCCTGTACTTTCAATTTTTGGTAATTTAATGCCTCATCTTTAGATTTTATTAAATTAGTGCCTATTTTCAAAGTATGTGCGATTCAGTGTCTCTATTAAATAATATTTGATGGACATTCATTTTGATGACAGGATAATGGCAAACAATTGGCTAAAAGTTGCTAAAATCTAAAAATGTTGTACTAAACTAGCAAATAATTATCATAAATTGAATTACAACAATTAGCCTACAATTATCTTGTCATAAAAATAAATATCCATCAAATATTATTTAATAGTGGAACTAAATCGTATATATTTTGAAAGTATAGATACTAATTTGCTAAAATCTATGGTGAAAAGTAGGGATGGACTCATACTCCTATTTTAAAATATCAACAAATGTAAAATAAGGAACAAACCATCCAGAGTACTATCCTTTAGCCCCATGTTGTCTAGAAAGCACATCAACAACAATGTTATATTTCCCTGCCTTGTAACGTATAGTATAATCATGCTCAATCAGTTTAGAAAGATATTTTTCCTACTCTAGAGTTTGAATAACTTGACATAAAATCTCCTTCAAACTCTTATTATCTGTTTGCATCAAAAAATGAGAGTTACAATCACATATTGTCTCCATTTTCGTACAACTTCAACTATGCCATACAATTCACATGCATATGCTAATGTCTTTCATAAATGTAAGGGAAGTTTCTTACTAAGTGAGACATAGGGTGTTTCTCTTACAATAAAATTTCTCCAATAGCTATTGATGCATCAATTTCTATAACAAACTATTTAGTAAAATCAAATAATCTAAGAATAGGCACTTATAATAAAGCTGCCTTCAGTGCATTAAATGTTTATAATGCTTCTTCAAACCAAACGAAATTATCCTTTGTAGCAAATCAGTTAATGGCCTTGCAATTGCAACGTATCCTTCAATGACGCATCTATATATCCAGACAACCCTAAAAAATCTCTTAATGAGTTTGTAGATGAAAGAATTAGCCATTGTTGAATGCCTTGAACTTCTTTTGGGTTCGAACTATCTCTGTCACGCCCCAAAGGGTACCCTAAACATGACAGTCTGCCACACTCAATATTAAAGCTTAAGTATGACAACCTTAGTCATTCCCAAAAGCTTTTATATTAAGTGTAAGGCGTGCTTTCACAACTTTAGAGAACCATACATGGAATTATGAAGCTTAAGAAGGTACAATAACATATTAAGAAAAGAGGATTCATAATATTCAATTACTTATAACAACGATCTTTACAACTTAGGGACATTTCCTTTTTCACTAATCTATTACAAGAATATTTTACATCTTGCAATACTAAACTTCATCTAGAATTTCCCTAATCCATAAAGAAATTACTTGACTGCAGGGTCCTTGTGGCCTTAACCATAAATAGGGAAACTGCAAAAGACATCTATGGGGATATAAGCTAACAGGTTTAGTGAGAATCATTTCCATAAATAACTTCTTGTAACAAAATTTCAAACGAGTAATTTAATCAAACAAATGGAATGCAACAAACACATGGGCAAACAAGGCATATAGTTTTCCGGGAACTATATGTTGAATGGATTTGTGCCCTCCATTCGGGGTTTGGTGATACATAACCTCAAAGCAAGTAGTTTTAGTAAAAAGTTGTATGCTTTCAATCAATATCGCCAAGCATATGAAGTCTACTTAAATTGAGCCTTGCTTTCGGATCTTTCGCCAAGCGTTTCCTTTTCCATAATGCCTCCAAGCAATCACTTTCGGATCCTCCGCCAAGTGTTGCTTTCGACATGTGATACTATCCTTCTCACCCAAGATAATAACCTAAATGCAATGTGACTCACTTCGTGGTATGCATGAATCCATTTATTTATGATATCATAATATTATTATTATCAAGTTTAAGGTGATCAAAGCATTTCATACAAAGCAAGTGTTATACTAAAACAAACATTTTAAATCAATTCCAGCATCGATATTCTTAGGATTCTTTCAAAAAAATTAATTAACATACATATCCATTTTCCTTTTTCTAACTCTAATGCAACTAAATTACAAGCACAACAAGTATAGCATTTAAAAGGAAATAAACTCACGATGCCATATCGACTATTCCTCTACGCGGATGAGTCGTTCACACACTCCACTCAATCGAAATAATCTTCGGGATATATGTATCCTTCCTCAGAGTCACCTAGCCAAAGAAAATACTCACAATGTGTCGCCCCTATAGGGTATCCTAAACGTAACAGCCAGCCACATACTATATAAGACGCTCGAAATTCTATCCAAGCCCTTTGGGAGTCTTGTATAGATGTAAAGCATCCTTTTACGACAATAGAATACTCGACCAATGGAGTTAAGAAGTTTAATGTGGTATTCATTAGTAATAGATAATGAACCAAAACACATATATACTTTACAAAGTCTAAGGGGTTCCCCGCAAAATAATATTAAGTCCATTACAGTCATCCAGAGTCCTTTAGTTTCCAACGGAAGTCTAAATAAAATCGGAATAAACTTCTAAGGAAAACTTAGCTCTGGTACCTGAGCTGTAGCCTGCCTTGGCCTAAGCCAAATGAATTCATGCTGCAACAAGTAAAAACTATAGGGGAGTAAGCTAACTAGCTTAGTGAGTGAAAACTTCCATATCACAATTAAGGCAAATCATTCAAACAAGTGGTTACTCAAACAAATGATATGCATCAAACAAATGAGTTTAGCAAACATATGATCAGCCGGAAATCATATGTGGATGGACTTGCGCCCTCCATCTCGGGTTAGCAGATTAACGAATCCTGGGTACGACGCCGTTTAAGCTCACGGTCAATTGAATAATAACTCGTTTTATGGATCACAATTAACCAACAATTTCGTTTTATGGATCATGATTAACCAACATATTCTTTTTATGGGTCACGAAAAACCAACAAATGCTAATGCTCCATCCCCGTCGTGATATGAATGAGTCCAATTATAATTGAGGTCCAATAATAGATTAATCCAATTTTTTAGGTGACCAATCAATATTCGCAGCAATCAATTATAACTCCACGCTATACAAGCAGTAGCTTAACACCGGTTTCGATATTCCTTAAGTTCAACTTCACATATCAACAGCAGACAAGTATATAATTCCCATATACCCCATCATGCATAATCATTTTTATCTTTGCCTAAATAACTAATGCCACTATCATTACAATCACAAGCAATAATTGAGAGCGGAAGTAATACTCACTCGGCCATGGTACGCCGACCTCTTAATAATAGTAGTCGGGTGGTAGGGTATCGTCTTGCTCGGGATACCTACCAAATAAGAACAACCTAATAAGAATCTCATCACTAAACTAATTCAAGCTATGCATCTAAACTACACAAAATCGGAATTCACGCTATTTGCAAAGTTCCAACTTAAAACGGCCATAACTTGGTCATTTTAACTCGGAATTTCGCAAATTTTATATCGATCTCTATCTACTTAGAAAGATCTATCTATTTCTAATATTTTTTTCAAGTTTTGAAAACATTAAAGTCACGGAACAGAGGGATCAGATCTGTTCTGTAACGTTTCAGATTCCGAAAAATTGTTTCACATTTGGTAAAAATGTTCCTAGTTGATGATTCATGTATAGATGGTATATGAATGAATTCCTGGTATGAATGTCATGTAATGAGCTCAATATATGCATGGTCTTGATGATTTTTGATGATGAACTCTTATGAACTCCTAATTATTATAAAACTCCATAATGGTCACTACTAAAAAGCTATTCTTTCCAACTTTACATTCCCTAGGGTTTTTAGGATTTTACTCTTGGAATTTACTTCTTATCTAAATAAAAATGAGTTCTTAACATCTATACTATCCATGATCTTCATTTATGCATAAAAATCCATATTTTTCACTTGGTAAATATGTTTTTAAACAAGCTTCTTACAAACATCCGAATTTTGGAAATTTTCTTTCTTGCATTTTTCCTATGAGAAAACTTGTTTAATGCATAAAAAATTGAAGCTTTATTATATCTATTGCCTAAAGACTTCATTTAACTCATAAAACATGCAATTTGAGCTTGGACACTAGGTGTTTATGTAGGAATTATCCCAAAATAAGAATTTAGCAATTTAATCACTATCTCAAAATTTTCCATTCTAACTTCACTACTCGTTTTACATATTACTCATGCCTAAACCATTTAATTTATAGAAATCATTCCTTAAGGATACCTATTGCATATACTTCCATTTTTCATGAAAAATATGAGTTTTAAAGTGGTTTTGGTGGTTTTTAAAATAGGGTTCCAAAATCATCCGAATTTCCCTAAGACATTTCTAACCAAAATCTTTTCTTTTTCAAGTTTCTTGCCTCCTATACAAGAAGATCTACCATCTAACACATCTATATACATGCAAGATTAAGTTTTTTATGATCATAAATGCATGTAAGCTCAAAACAACCACATGAATATGATTACCAATGAATGTATGAGTGTCTAACACTTAGATCTACCACATATGGTGGATGAATCATGAGTTTCATGGCATGAACATACATTTCTATGCAAGATCCCTACTTTATATGCATGAACATAACATTATCTCAACAAAAACTCTTTTAAACACTAGATCCACTTCTTATGATGGCTTGATATTCTTGTATAAGTGTTTTCATGTCCTTAGCATATGCTCATTGGGATTAAATGTGAAAAACACACAAGAATGGTCTTGCCATTACAAGATAATGTAGGAATAAGGTTTAGAATCATCACCTAAATGGAGATGTAGAGATGAAAAGAAGAGAAAATGAGTTATGTGTGTGAGTGTGAGGGGGGCTTAGTCACGACACAACTAGAGGAAAAATGAGAGAGTTTTCTTCTTTGCAAAATTTTGAAAGAGTGAAAAATGTGAAAGAGAGAGAACATAAGCTTAAATACTAAATAGATTAGGGTTTTAATTGAATAAAGAAAGCAAAAATAAAACAAATGAGAGGGGAAATGGGGAAGGGGTGCCGGCCATGAGGGGGTGAGAGAGAGAGAGTTTGAAATTTGATAAAATTTGTATTTTATGTAATAATGTAATAATTATTTAGGAAACAAATTTCTGGAAAAGAAAATTGAAATGAGTAGTTGTAAGGATGTAAGAAATAGGGTTAGTGTGTGTAGTATAAGTTGTACTTGTGAATAGTAGACAAGACATCTACTTTACCGATTGTAACGAAAATACAGGAAAAAGGCTATAATTGTAATTTTATAGCCCGGAAAATTATGAAATTGATATTTTGAAATCCTTATAAAATTTTGGTTCTAATGAATATTCCGGAATATTTTTTTGAGTTCGTGGTCCCGGCGCACGTTTTTCAATAATAGAGCTCGAGAAGGCTCGGAATTGAAAAATTCCGAATTTAAAACTTTTTAAGGTTTAAAATATACTTTAAAACAAAATTCATATTTATTTACTTTATAAAACTTTCTTTATTATGAAATCGAAAGAAAACCGGATTTAGAGTTCCTAAGCTTCTCTTACTAGACTTAAACTGGCCTGGATTAGGGTTTCGTTTTTCAACTCCCGGGGTTCACTTAACTACTGAGAACCGGGGTTTACACAATGAGTATTTCTTGATGATTTTCTTGAATTTGACAAGACAATGTCAAAAGAACGTTTAAAGTTCGTATAAAGGAAAGTTCCAACTTAAAATGGCCATAACTTGATCATTTTAACTCGGAATCGCGCATATAATATACGATTTCTACCTATCGAAAAGATCTACCCATTTCTAAAATTATTTTTAGAAAACAAGGTCATATAGGCTCTGAAACAGTGGCGACAAAATTCACACGGATTTTCTAATGCAAAAACAACTTTGGTTCATCAATCAAAATTTGTTTAAATACTTAGTTATCTTATAGATGAAAAATTCTCTTTTTATGGTTACTTACTCATATTTATTCATGCTCAAGTGTTTGTTTCCATTCATGTTGCTCAATAAAATCATGCCGGTTTTGGAGTTTCTAGAAAAAATATAGTTTACAAGAATTCACTTTTGTAAATCTCTTGAAATGAATATTTTGTTTTCTTTGTTTTCCAAAGATGTTTTATGTTGGTTTATATATATTTCCAAGTGACTTTTTGAAAAACTTTTCTTCTTTCTATGTTTTCTATATTAATACTATTTTTCCTATACAAATTTCTTTATATTTGTTTGCAAAATCTTTTATTTGAAAATTCCTTATCCTTTTTCATATTGTGTCTTCATAGAAATTATCCTTGCATAAAAATTTAGTTTCTTTATAAAACAAAGTGTTTTAAGAAGCTTTTTATAGTAGGAGTAGTTTCTAAAATCTTAGTGGTTTCTTCTTGAAACTTTGAAAAGAGATAACTTTATTTTTGTTTTAAACCATAAATCTTCTATTTTATATAAACTTATTTCTATGTGTCAAAATCTCTTTTTTGTCAATTATTTCTAGAACTTAAAATCTTGGACAACAATTTAAATGACCATGAACTATGAGAAAATAATAGTAAACAAAGTAACATAAATTAATAAAGTCAAGCATTGGGAGTCTTAGCTTTTTCAAGGCTCCGGGACTAAAAAGTAGACTAGTCCCAAAATAAAAATAAAATGAAAGAAAGAAAAATTTGTTTTGACTTGATAAGGACAAGTCTAAGACTAGAGACTAGTCTTAAAATAACAAGGAATAAATAAATTGCAACAGAATTAATAAATAAATTGCATTGCATAAAAATAATAAATTGCAAGTGAGCTTATATGCTCTAAAGAATATATATATATATATATATAGATAATAATACTTAGATATAGTAACAATAATAACATGAACATAATAGATTTTTATGAACAAGAACAATACATGAACATAATATAGCTTCCATAACATTTAGTCTTTGGAAACTTACACTATGGTCATGTAAGGTTACATGACATGAGAAGAAAGAAAATAATATGGAATGGTTACCTAAAGAAAACTTTGGTAGTGTTATGTGGTTATAAGTTTTAGTTGTTGGTAGATGTTGTTTTAGAATAAATTTGATAGAGTTTTGAAAGGATATTTTGAGAAGAGATTTTGGGAGAGTTTTTGTATAGAATTTGTGGGCAGTAAATGTGTGAAAGAAGTGAAAGAGGAGGGGATTTATAGGAAAATGTGGAGTGTTTTTTATGTGATTAAAATAAAAGAAAAATAAAACAAATTGAGGAAGAGAGGGAGGGGATAGGCGCCAGCCAAAGTGAGAAGAGAGGGAGAGTGCTTTTATTTTTTTGTATTTTTTGAATTAAATGAAGTAATAAATAAAGTAGATATGAAATAATGTTATGGGAAAGGTAAAAATTAAATGTTATAGGTTATGGTGTGTGTAAGAGTAGTGTAAGAAAAAGTAGAGATAAAAGAATAGTGTAAAATAGTAATGAATAGTGTAATGTAAAGTAGATATGACTAATAATGTACCGGTAGTAAGAAAATACGCGTATAAATGTGATATCTGTTATTTTTACTTACCGAAAAATTACAAAATTGATATTTTTGAAAACCTTATATTTTTACGAGTCTAATGGTATATTCGGAATATTTTTATTATTTCGAGCTCCGGGACATGTTTTTCAAGACCCATGTCCGATCGGGTTCGAGACGAGTTGCGGTTTTACTAATTTAATCCTTTTACGTTACCTTAGATAATTCCGCATTATTCTACATTTTAAACTTCTTCTTATCTTCACTGAGTTTCTTATTTGGGATTGCCGGACTTAAGCTATTTCGTATAACTTGGGTTTTGTTGACCATTTAGAGCTCTGGTTGACTTCCTGTTTAGGGTTTTAGGATAAACCGATACCAAAAATTTGGGGGTTTACAAACTCTACCATTAGACAAAATGTGTCAAGATACTCAATAGTATTCTTAGCAAAAGGACATGTGCTAGCTATCAAATAGAAAGTATGATGTTGCAAAATCTTAAAAATTGTTTCCAAATGCTCCAAATGATACACCATGGTCTGACTATGAAAAAAATATCATCAAAAAACACAATGACAAATTTTTGAGAAATGGTGGAATAGTTAATTCATGATATATTAGAATGTAGCTATGACATTACTAAGACCAAAGGATAGCACTCAAAATTCATAGTAGCCCTTACGAGTTTGAAAAGCTATCTTTTCTTTATCCTCAAGATGCATCCTGACCTAGTGATAACTTGATCTCAATCCAATTTTGAAATATGAAGCATTAAACAATTTATCCAATAGCTCATCAATCACTGGGATGAGGCACTCCTCTTTAGTGGTCACCTGATTTATAAACAGAAGCACCATACTAGAATATGGACTGTGTTATGTTGAATGATCTCCATATCTAGCATTTCCTTCATTTGCTTTTCTATTTCTGATTTCTAAAAGTGAGGGTATTTATGGGGCTTTACATTAATAGATGATGTGTCAACTTTTAAGTGAATTCAATATTATATGTTTCTTAATGGAGGCAATGGTGAAAGTGTTTCATAATTGCTAGGGGTAATGCTAGATGAATGGTAATATACCTCTTGAGCCAATAGCTAAAAATAAGAAACCACAACATATATTTGCACTAACATCCTCAGTTGATGATGAGTGATATGAAGTAACAAAGGCTGATCATCCCCTTATATAAGAAGCACAAGAAATGCATCCTTAAAAGCTAGACCTTGAATATCTAACGAAACATCATTACATTTTCCCTCACATGACAGTTTACTTTCATTCCCTATCATCACATTTAAGTGGCTCAACTTCAGAATGGGTAACCCAAATATTTAGAAATTATGGATTGCATAAAGTTGTGCGTGCTACCGTAATCTACTAAAATAGGAATACCATGGCCATTAACTTTCCCACAAAATCTAATAGTATGTAGTATGACATGCCATTATAATTCATGATAACTAATAGTGCCTTCATCCAACTGCACTACGTCAATCTCTTTGTCATCTTCCAAACTAAAATCAGATTCCTCTTCATCATCTTGCAATATCAAAAGGAATTTTACTTTTCATTTATGTTGTTTTGAATACTTTTCATCACAATGAAAACATAGACATTTCTCTATTTTTTCTTATAATTCTACTTGTCTTAACTTCTTAATAGGTAACAATGGTTTTTGGTTTGAATCGAAAGTGGATGGTTTAGAAAATTGAAATGTAGAAGTGTTTATGTGGGTTGTGTTTAGGAAATTGTTTGGGTTTAAAGTGTTTGTGTTTGAATGAAAAGATTGGGTAAAAGAACAAAAAGAATGGTCCAAAAATTTAGATTCATGCATCTTTGCAGGTGAAATAGCATGATTAAAGAAGTAGGTCTAGCAATCTAGACTTCCTTTCTAACATAAGTCTTTAAACCTGATACGAAACAAGTTAAAAAGAAAGATTGTAGAATACCTATAACTTGACTTAACAAAGCTTTAAATTCCTTTTCATATTCACTCATTGATTTTTTTGTGTCAACTTTAACAATGCCTCTTGAAGATCCTCATATACTAAAGGACCAAATTGAGTCTTGATGGATTGTAAAAATTGAGACAAAGTGCTCAATTGTTTATTTTGTTCCAACTATTGTAAGTACTACAAAGCTTTTCCTCCATTTCAAAAGTTGTAATTTCTAAACGTTGTTCCTCATGAATTTTGTGAAAGTTAAAAAACTTTTGCATATGATATATCCATCATAATGGATCTAGACTCGAAAATTTAGGGACTTCTAATTTTATGTCATTCATCAAAGAATCAACAAAAGAAGATAATGAATGAGAAAAGTCTAAATTTGTTGCTTGATCACCGTGTTGAATGTTCTCATTCTGATTCCTTATGTTGTCATCTTCTCTCTAAACTATTGGATTGAAGAATTGACCACTATGTTCAAGTCATGTAAATTCTACTAACCATATTTGATTCCATAGATTCATGCATTTGAATTTGCATAGCTTTCATTATTTCAGCAAGAGTGTACACCAATGATTGCAATTTTACAAATTCTTTCTATGGTCTTTAGACATCTTTCCATAATCAAACTAAAATCCTAAATCACAACGAATCTAACACAACACAATCAATGAAAGCTCCAATTGTTGGGTTGTTTAAGAGTCAGCCCATAATAATCGCCTAACCCACTTCTCATTTATTTAAACTCTTTACCTTAATATCTTTTTACCCTGCCTTATTCCTTCTTGACACTTCTATCTAAGGTTTCATAGGTAATGTTCTCCACTGTTACTTTTCCTTTCCTTTCTCCACGACTACTTTGCTGCTACTAACTTGTGTTTGTGGTATGATATTTGTGAGGTAACTCAACTAGAGATTTATGATCATGGAACATAAAGCTACTATTTTGAGTTAGTAAAACTCCCTTTTCTCTTTCTTTCTTTATTTAAATTCTTTGTTCTTTGATTGTCACGGTAGTATGTATAGTTAATAACAAACATATGTTACAACAGTTAGACTATTAAATATATTTAGTTAGATCTATTATTTACAAAAGAACAAAGTTCATTATACTTTCCTTGTGTTCTTGTTTGCCTTATAATATGTCATGTAACCAAATCAGTAAATTTGATTAAAAACATAAGATTCTATTGTGATTAGGTGTATACTTTGTTAAATTCATAAGATTCTACTAAAAACCTACACAACATAACTCGAAAAAGACTCATAAAATCATAAACTTGTTGATCTATCATCATCACTATAATTCTACGGATCCACCACTAACGATATTAATTTTATAGATTTGTTGCCTTGAATCTTAGACCTATGTTCTTTTCTTCACCATTCCGACCATCATTAATTATAAGCATCAAAATTTCACCAATATAAAAAGTCCATATATCTATACAAGATTGAAGATTTTGAAGACCAATAAATATTAGTTTATCGATATAATTTTAGAATAAGCAAATATTTTTTTATGCATTTTTTTCTTTTTCTTTTTTGTTTCATCCCCAATGTGGATGTAAGCCCCTAATTTTTTAGGGGAATATCAAGTTCAAACCCTAAACCGAAAGTCAACTGGAGACCTTAAGTCAATAAATTCCTAAGAAACCCTAGTAGTTTAGAATTCGGCAATCCGTGTTCCTAAACTAAGGAGTCGAATATGAGTGAAGGGTGTAGTTTGGTTGGTAATAATACTAGGATACTTAAAAAGATAAGATTAGCGAATTTTGATCTATTTCAAACCCGGTCGGATACAGACTTTGAAAAGCATGTCATGGGGCTCGAGTATTAAATATATGATATTAATACTGTTATACTCGTAATTTCATGAGATTTCTAAATAATAGTTATATAATTTTTCGGGTTATAAAAGTTGCAGATATAACCTTTTTATCATATTTGTATTACTACCGATACTTTAAATGTCTAATATATTTTTTTATTTCTTTCACTATTTACAAGTACAATCTATAACTATTTCTTATATCCTTACATCCTACTCTTACAATTTCATCATTTTCCTTACAATTTACTTTTCCAATATAACTTTTACTACTTAAATTACTTTATTAATTTTGAATCTTACATAACACAACTCCTCCTCTCCTTACACTCTAAACCGGCACAACTCCCCTCCTCTTCCCTCTCACAATTTGTTTTATTTCTTTTCTTTTATTACACATATCCTAATCCATAAGTCTATATATATCCATTTATACCAACTTCATTTCACTTTCTTTCTTTCTTCCTTTTCACTTTAGAAAATTTTTGCAAAAACTCTCTCCTCTTCCTCTCTACAAACCGTGAGCTCTCCTTCTCTCTATACACACACACACTTTGATTTTTCTTTTAAGTTTCTTACTCCGCACAACCAATAGGTAATAGATCTATACTTTATTACCTTAAAACATGTAATGGCAAGTTCATTCTTGTGTGATTCCACACAAAAATCCCCATGAGCTTCAAGCTAGGGATGTGGAAACACTTGAACATGAGATCATTACCATCACAATGTTATAGATCTTGTTATTTGAGTTATTTTTCCATTATCTTGTTTTATTATCAAGTTATATTGTTTTTATTAATGATCTGTGCATATATTCATCGTCTATTCATATTCACATAACCATCATAGTGTTCATGCATTTATGACTAATATAGTAAACTAGATCTAGTTGTTTTGAGCTTATAAATGCATTATACTTTTGTTTTATGCATATAAATAGCTTGATGATAGTAGGAAAGTATTAGAAAGCCCAAGATCTACTTTAGTTTGAACAAAAATAACTTTTGAAAATTCGGATAAAAAAGGAACCATGTATAGAAAACCTATTTTTCAACTTCAAAATGTGTATTTTACATTAAAAATGAAGAGCTTAGGGAATAGATATCATAAATGAGTGATCTTGATGAGTAAAGCTTAGATTTACTAAGGAATATTTTCAAAACAAGGAAAGTTTACAAAAGTTATGTTTCAATCTCAAAAACAAGTTTTAAATTCGTAATAAAGGAAGCTTGAAATGTAAACACCCATTTTTCAACTCCAAAACAAGATTTTTATTAAAGAAATAGAAGCTTTAAGGGGTAGGTTTTATTAGGAAATGGTTTTTGAAATACCAAATAAGTTTTACAAAGAAAAAAAATCTCAAATGAAATTTTTAAAATTCGGATTTGAAATGGCTACTATTTAAACACCTTTCCAAAAGCTAAAATGATTATTTTTATTAAAAAAAATGGAAGTCCTAAGGGATACATATAATAAAGACCTAATTTTAACAAAGATAAGAGAGGTTTATCAAAGTATAATCCTAGAATAATGAATGGTTTCCAAGAATAGATTAAATCATGTTTTTATTTTCAAAAAAATTTTGTAAAATTCATAATTAGGTTTACCACCTATTTAAACATCTATTTTCTAACCCCAAAATGAAGGTTTTTATTTAAAAATGAAGGTGATAGCTATGTAGGTCATCAAGGTTGAGTTTTGATAAAAGCAAGTGTGATTTTACAAGAAGAAAAACTATTTTTATTAAGTCTAGTAAATTTCAAAAGTTTTGCAAAGTAAAAGTTTTTCAAAAAAATTCTTAGTACTCTATATATACATATAGATAGATCATCTCATAACCCTCATGACAATAGCTTGTAGGTATTGCATATATACATGATGCACTTGTAAAAACAAAGTGAGGAAAATAATGTCATATACTTCTTATTTAACATTATTTAAGTACATGAGAAATTAGAAATTTCCAATACTCATGAATCATGCATGGTATTGAGTTATTATGTATATAATAGAGTCTTACAAGATATAATGATAGCTAAGTATCTATCAAAGCTTTAGTATGATGCTTAGTTTGAAATTAAAAGTTGAATTGTGGAATGGGAAATTCGTGTAGTATTCTGTACCCTACTGTTCATGGATCACCCGACCTTTTTTGTTTGAAATAACTCTAGAAATAGATAGCTCTTGTTGAATAGGTAGAAATCGTTATATAATATGCGAAATTTCAAGTTAAAATGACCAAGTTATGGCCGTTTTAAGTTGAATTTCCTCTTAGACGAATTTTAACGAACTTGTTAGAATAGAATTTATAAGTTCATTCAAACTCATAAAAATACTCATTAGAGTTATTTCTTTTGATCAGGAGACTTAGGAGATGAACTAGACCTTCCCCAGGACTATTATGATTAAGTGGATTTTCACGCCATGGCAAAGTAAGTTATCTTTAAATTTTATGCCTGTGCTTGTGCTTGTGCTTGTAATATTAGTGGCATAGAATTAGGACAAGATAAAATTGACTGTATGTATATGATTTTACATGGGTGAATTGATGATAAGAATATCGTAATGAGCTTGTTGTAATTATTTGTATGATTTAGTATAGAATTAATATGTCTGAAATCTCTATGATCACTCATAAATTGGTACATTAATATGCCATGATCTTGTAATCAAATTGACCATGCATACTATATGTGAGTCATATTGCATAGGTTATTATACCTTTATGGGAAGAAGGCATAATAGTTGGGCAACGAGGGGCCTATAAACTTGAATGTTGGCATAATGGCCGGAAATTAAATATTGGTGTGTAGGCTGGAATTGAAAATGTGTGTAGGTAGGCACCTGTATCAACCACAGTATAAATTAAAAATGTATGTGGGTGGGCACCTATATCAACCACAATAAGAAGTGAGAAAAAAATTAAATCGTTGGTCGTATGGGCCTGAAACACCCAAATGGAGGGCGTAAATCCATTCAACATAAGACTTCCATATGGTCTTATGTATTGTATGCTCATGTATTTGTGCATTCATATGGTTGTTAATAACTTGTTTGTTATATATACTGTTAAGCAATAAATTTTGGAAGTGGAGCTCACTAAGCTTGTAAGCTTATACCCCAATAGTTTCCTATTGCAGTATGAATATTTATGGCTATCTCCGAGAAGCCACTTTCCTCAGGTACAGCTTTTGGACTCTAAGGAGCTTTTTGAAGAAGTAGAGACCTAGATGTAGGCGCAGACTTCTAGTTGAATCTCCTAATTGATATTATATATTATATATGTGATGATTGTTGTAAGAGACCTTTGAGTACTTAAGAACTCTTAATATTTTGAAAGGGGTATGCCCTCTTTAGCTCATGTAATAGATTAAATTAGCTATAATGGTTGTGATTTATTTTCTTATTGCTATGTATGTCTCCTTAAGCTATTTTGAATCAAAGTATGGTTCCCTATATATTGAATGTGAGCCTTACACCAGTGTTTAAACTCATGGAGTGACTAAGGTTATCATACTTGAGTTTAATATCGAGTGTGACGGATTGTCGCGTTTAGGGTACTCTTTAGGGCGTGATAGTGGAACTGTGTTATATGTCATATGGGTTTGTTTTACTTGCTAGTCAAGTTGGTTTTGGTCTTTTATGAGAATTCTTATCCTCTATGATGAATATTTTGACTCTTGAAAAGATATGTTTGTTTATTTATATAAATTTTTCTACCTCTAAATTTTTATTAGTCAATTCTCTTCCTAATAGATGTAATTTTAGTCAATTGAATAAAATTCATCTTTTCAAGTAAAATATATATATTAAATTCGATTTGAATTTTGAAATTTTAACATGAACTCGACCTCCAACTAAGAATTTTATCATTTCAATTCAATTCATTTACAACCTTAATTAGATTTAGATATATCAGTGTTTAGTAAACTTTTTAATTATTTAACTATAGGTTATGATATAAAATGCATGGTTTCTTTCATTTCTGGATTTTAACTCGATATATTCGTGTAAGTTGTCTTCTATATAAAAGGAAGAAGGATATAGCAGACACATTTTTCACATCTCGATGTATTAGTTTAGTTAAGTTAGTATCATTTACTTCCAAATTGAATAATAATAGGGTTAATGTTTTATTTACTACCTGAAGTTTTCTTAAAAGTGCAATTAGGTATTTGAACTTTGAAATGGTTAAATTTGATGTTTAATTGAACTTTGTGAGTATGCTTATACTACCTAAGCAAAGTTTGTTCACTTTGTCCGTTGACTTGATGAAATGAGCGAATAGGAAAATAACACATCTCATGGAAAGCTAAAATAAACATTTCTCAACCTTTACTTTTAGAAATTTCCGATAATTCTTAAATCTAAAAAATATGAGAGATAAATAAAATCTAATTACCATTAACTCGAGTTAACGTAAAACCAAGATGAAAGTGAGTACAATAAAACATCAGATGAAAGAGATCGTGTGTGAAAGTGTCAAAGCAAAAAATCAAATTTGGGTGGAGGAAAAAACAGAAACCCTAACCACTATAATCAATAATCAAAACTTTAACCCCTAATTTGCCACCTACAAAAATATATGCAAAACATAAGGAAAGGAAAAAGGATTTCATCAACTTTCTAAAAACGTAAGAAGCTTGTGCATTTTTCTTATGAACACAGAATAGGTACAATGGTAACAAGAAGCATCATGGAAGGAAGAAGTTACATCTATATATTTTTTAGGGTTTAAATTTACCTTCAAAATTAATTTGACGATTATTGAATTTAAGGGTTTTTTTATATTAGATGTTAAGGTTTCACATAACTTAATTTAGGTTTTCACTTTGCACCTAGTAGTTTGACTTAAATTAGGTTAGAAAAATAGGTTTTGATTTTCTTTTCTCATTTAGTCTTTTTAATTTGAAGATTTATTTTTTTTTGTAAATTTTAGAAAATAAGGACTAGAAAAAAAAAAAATTGAACCCTCCATGATATGTGTCATTCTCATATTCAATTGTCTAGACAAGTGAGCAAATAGAGCCAAAAGAGTTAACTAAGTGATAAAGTGTACTCTTAAAATTCAATTATATATCTAATGGAATGTTTTAAATTTAAAATTTAGGTATTTAATTTCACTTTTATAATTAATGAAATTCGTAAATGAAAGGTCAAGAAATGTTTATTTTACTTTCCATCAAATAAGTTATTTTCCTATTCTCTCATTTCATCAAGTCAGCAAGCAAAACTAATAAACTTAGCTTAGTAGTATAAGTGTACTCATAAAGTTTAATAAAACAACATCGAATTTAGCCATTTTAAAATTCAGATATCTATTACACTTTTAGGAAAACTTCAAGTAGTAAATGCAACATTAACCCTATTATTATTCACTTTAGAAGTTAATGATTCTAACTTAGACTACAATAATGCATTGAGATGGAAATATATTATCAAAAAACCCTAAGATGGAGTCTCTAGAGAAAGAGCCCCCACCCTTTTTATTCAATGATGAGAACAAGCAAACAAAGAAGGTGAATAGTATGGAATTCTCTTTTAATCGTGATTTCAATGTGTTGTTGTTTAAAGCTAGGTTACTGAAGCAATCTTAGAATAATAAGATGGAAGAAGATGATTCTTCTGATTGGGAGGTTTGTGATGAGGACGTTGTTGTGGAGGATAATAAAGATATTCCGTCAATTAGATTCTCTGATCACTACGTAATAGACTAGCAAGATCTATGAAGAATACTGTTATAGTAAGACTTCTGGGCAAACATATCAGCTACAAGATTCTCTACAATAGGATCATGAGCCTTTGGAAACCTCACCATGATGTAAAGGTAGTAAACTTGGATAATGGCTACTGTATGATGAGATTTAGCTTTATGAATAACTATCTTATAGCCATTTTGGGAGGTCCATGCACAATTCTTGGTCATTACCTAACTGTGTGGCCTTGGTCACCTTCCTTTAATACTAAGGATGATAATATTTCTTCAGTGTCAACTTAGATTTTCTCTCTGGAATGCCTATTGATTATTATAAAAAAAAAGGTATTACATGCTATTGCCTTGATGATTGGTAAGTATATTAATTTTTTATAATACGATTGATATTAGTAGGGGAAAATATGCATGTATGGTTGTTGAGTTAGATTTAACAAATCCTTTGATGTCTAGAATCTGTGTAGATGGAAGAAATCTAAATGTTGAATATGAAGATCTACGTTTCATACGTTATAAATGTGGAAGGTATGGTCACGTCAATGACAATTGTAGTTTTGAAGTATCTAGCGATACACATCAAAATCCTCCTCCTCTGCTAAAAAATGATGTCAAGGAAAACTCTGGTGATCGAAATTCTCAATTTGATACCATAAACAATGCTTCTTTAGGACCCTGGATTCATGCACAATGTAAGAGAAGAAATTTTAGGGGGCCTGAAGTTGGAAAAAAATTAGAGTAACAAGTTAGGAGGTAAAGAAGCTTTTTAATACAAGAATTATTATTTTAGGAAATTTGGGGGATGATCTTTAAGTAGGTGATCATTGAGAAAATCAAAGAGATCTTACTTATAGCAATTCTTTAGCAATTAAAATGAAAGGAAAAGCTTTGGTGAAGAATATGATCATTGGAGAATCTTCTAAACTGATTGCCTTGAAGGACACGAGTGTAATGGACCCAACCTATGTTCTAACAAGAACTCTATTTCTTCTAAAAGTCCAAATGAAGATTTAAAAAAAAGAAAAATCATCCTAATATGGAGTCCAAGCATTCCCAACAGCAACTAAGGTTGAAACCCAAAAGAAACAAATTGGGCCTTTCGATGTAAATCTTCACACAATGATGGTTTTGGATAATTCTTCCTAGAACCAAAATTCAATCACAATTAATTAGAACAACTCTTGATTTTCTATGATGCCCATGGTTCGTGTGACGCCCCAAAGGGTACCCTAAACGTGGCAATCTGCTACATACAGTATTAAAACTTAAGAATGACTTCCTAAAGTCATGCGAAAGTTTTCAACACCATATGTAAGGCGTCTATCACAACAATAAGAGACACTGGTGGGATGCATAGTTCAAGATAGTAAATTTCAACATATAAGAATCTAAATAATCCTCCAATTTATCATTAAAAGAATATAATCCTTACATCATCTTAGGGTTTTTCCCCTATAATTCTCCAAACAATCATAATATCAACTTAATCTTTTCACAACAAAGTAATACTAATACCAAAGACATTAAAAGATATTTAACTAAGATCTTCAAAAGATCTCCAGAAAATTTTCTAAAACATCATCCCTCTCGAGTATACAAAGTCTTCGGGCATAAGAGATATGGTCCTATTACAACAAAGGTCTATCGGAGTATAAGCATAATTAGCTTAATGAGAATATTCTAAATCAACATACTTGTATAAGCAATTTCAAACAAGTTATTAAACAAGCATATGAATGCATCAAGCAAGTGATCAAGCAATACATATGATCTACTGGAAATCATATGTTTGAATGGATTACCCTCCATTCAGGGTTAGTGTTCCAGGCTCTTTAAAACCCATCTTTAAAATCCAACTCATGTAGTTTATTTCAGGCTCCTACCCCCCATCTCAAATAATTCTTTCAGGCTCTTAGTCGCCTTCTTAAAATAGTTCTTTCAGGCTCCTACTCGCCCATCTTGCAGATTTCTGGCTACTGCAAATCCAGCTACTATACTCTTGTCCATCGAGCATAGCAGCTCATGCAATGAAACTAACTACGTGATATGCATGGATCAATTAATATAATTCATAGTATATGATTAGAGTAATTTAAGGTGATCACATAATTTGCACACTCCAACAGAATAATAGTAAAACATAAGTTAATTAACAAATTTATGCCTCGGTATGCTTAACATTCTTTTAACCTATTATCATACATAATTCATTTTCATTTCCTACTTCTAGTGCCTCTAACTATAAGCACAACCAAGTACGTAAAAAGGTAGGAAATAAACTCACTTGGCCATGAGGATCTATCTTTCTTATGGATGAGTTGATCGGTAAATTGACTAATCAAAATAATCCTCCGGGTATGAATACTCCTCAGGATCACCTAATCAAGAAGAATACCCATAATGAGTATTTCTTATTGATTCTATGGTACTTAAAAAACTAGGTCATAAGATTGTTAAAATTCGTATAGAAGGCAATTCCAACTTAAAATGGCCATAACTTGGTCATTTTAACTCGGAATCGTGCAAATATATACTTTTTCTACCTGCTTGAAAAGGTCTATCCATTTTTAAGGTTATTTTTGTCATAAAAAGCTATTTGGGTTGGAAAATACTATGGTACATAATAGTTACGAATTTGTAGTTTACAAAATATGATTTTTCCAAACTTTACTTTACTCAAAAATCCTTAAGCAAAATATATGGATATTTATATAGTTGAAAAATCCTTTGAACATATATAGGCACTCATATTGTATGCATGTTTTTGTAGTGTTGTCTCAATATTAATATTTCATAAACAATTTGTCTTTGATGGTTTTAAAAGATAAAACTTTTGAGAATTTCTCCTTTTTGATTTGTTTAGAAAAGTATATTTGAGTGGTTATGAGTAAATGTTTTCCTATTATAATTTTATTTTCTCACTTTTCAAAAGTAAATTCATTTTCAAAAATTTGGTTCTTTAAGTTATCTACTAACTTTTTCTAGTGATTGAAAAATAAGTTTTTCAAAATATCCTTTAAGTTTTTTATGAGGTCAAATATTTGAAGTTGTGTTAAATGTATGTTTTTCTTTTATTTTTATGTCATTTCTCTTTAGAAAATAGATATACCTTTAAAACTTTACTTTCTTAGAAATTTTTATTTTTCTAAGTTGGTTTTCAAAATAGTGAGTTGACTTTATCTTGGTTTGAAAAACTTTTTTATTCTTAATATTTGTTAAATGGTCGAATAATTCTCTTAGACAAGTTTATAAGAAAAGCTTTCTTAATAAAGAATTGTTAGCATTAGAACTTAGCAAAATTTCATTTTAATTTTGAAAAGAGAATAACAACATATAAAAATTAATTTTGAAGAGGCTTTCTTAGTAGGTGATTTTCAAAGTCTATAATGAACCTAGTTAAGTCTTATAAAAGATATGGTTGAGTTAGAATCCTTCAATGCTAAAAATTCTTTCTTTATGAAGTATTAAGTTTCGATTTATGAAAGAAATGAGTTCCTTTTATTATTTTGAGGAAATCTACATTACTAATTCTTCTAGAATTTATGATTAGCTTATGCTTTGGAAAAAGTTTATTAAAAAAAATTAGATCTTTTGTTAAAAATTCCTTTTGTTAAGAAATCTAGTTTACTTTTCTTTATTTAAGAAAGAACCAATTTTTATTTTTATTTAAGACAACAATATTTTAATCATGCATGAATATGATTATGTAGCAATGTAAAAGTAAAGATAATACATAATAAGACAAAAAGAAATACTTATAAGTAAATAAACATAATAAAATAGTCAAGCATTGGGAATCTTAGCTTCATCAAGGTATCTCGATCATGTATTGGGAGCTTTAGCTTCATTAACAACCCGGAAGACATACTTCTAATCACAACGCTAAATAAGAATGTTGACTACGAAAAATATTCCTTTATGATTTGTGCGGATCTGATTTGGATCTCTTTTACTCAAAATGAGTAAGTATGGATAACGACTAATTAAAACTCAATGCTATAAAAGAAAAATAGTAAGTCCATAGATAATATTCCTTAAAACTTTTAAACTTACATGTTTGCCATTTGTCATATCATTAACATAATTGGTAGAGTTGCTTCTATGTCGATGAAGAAGTTTAAGTAAGTCAATTTCTCCAAGTTTCTGCAGATTACACAATAACCGTACAAATTAAATATGGGCAATTTAAAATAAATTTCCTTACTATCATGAACAAAAGAAAAATTCCTCACAAAACAAGACAACAAGATACAAACTTTAGACATGTCTCCCTCTCTCTCTCTCACACACACACATCAATGATCGTTGACACAAACAATGGATGATTGAAACACAAATAATTTTGCCATAATAAAAATGAAACTTAAGGTGCATTTAGTAGGGTTAAACTAATTTCTCAGTTTCCCTTAAACTAATTTCTCAGTTTCCCTAACCTAAAAATGCTTCATTACCAATGATTAAAACAAAATTTTATAGAAAAGTTTAAATGATTTTTCTAGTTCCTCATTACTTTTGAGTTCCAATACAAACACCATTACATTCATCTGTACTAGGTGACTATTGCTTTGCTTGCTAAAAGTCAACACTGTCAACATAAAGATCATAGTATCACCCATCAATTGCAATGTCTAAGTTATATTTTGGTTTAGTGAAATGGAATAAAATTAGAAAAGGATATCAATTCACTTATTTAACGATTCGAGGTATTTAGAAGAAAAAAAATTATAAGGAATAGTATTGCTTTGGTGAAAGAAATGAATAGAAACTTATCATATATTTTTAATAAATGAAAAAAAAATATTATGTATGATAAAACTTTTTACAAATAAAACACACAACAAATTAGTCCCAATTTACTAATATCTTCTAAATACTTAGTGTTTGAATATTTGAGTTGATCAATCAATCATATTGATTCGTCCCATGATTATTCCATACCACATTCCAATCCAACTTCATGTAACAAAGCCATAAACGAAATGATGAATAAAAAAGAAAAAAAAATCAAAAAGTAGTAACAAACAGAATGGACATAAACACAAAAAGTCAAGCTCTAAAAAATTTTCATTTAAATGCTTCCACCATTCGACTTAAAAGTTAGGCCAATTCCATAAAATCTCATTTCATTTAAGTCTTATTGAACTTGACTAGGTATTAGAGCTAATTTTTGAATACATTCATTTGCATTTAAGATAGAAAACACTATATTTGACCTATTGGCAAAAGTTTCCAATTGGCTTCAGCTCCTGGTGTCGAAATAGGACAAGGGTCAAAAGGTTCACAAACAAAGTTAGTAGCTTCGAAGGGAAGGGATCTGAGGTAACATGAAGCTTCATCAGTGGACACACTCACTCTTCTATAAATGCAACTCTTTCCAAGCAAGATAATTGTAAGCTAGTTGATGAAACCAAGTATTATTTTGAAAAATGTCAATACTTCCTCCAGGATTCACTTTTAGAGCCTCAAACGAAGAACTCGACAATCTTTACTTAAAAAAGTTTTGTAAATACTTACCAATTGAAAGTAATGTACAACATGGCTTAGACATTCTTGATCACTTTATCATTCTAGATGTATAAATGTATATTTATATGACTACGATACCTGGAGCTGCAAGAATTATTTATAGGTAACCACCAACCATTTAATCTAGAAAAGATTGAATGACATTTCATCATTTTCCCATTTCATCATGATAATAGTTCCATGCATTGATGCAATCAGAGAAATTGCTAGCATAGCTTGACAATGGCAACTTTTATCCTTGACAGAAGAAGTATTGCAGAGGCCATGGAAATCCAAAGGTAAATATGACAATAAAATATCATAAAAAAAAAAAAAACTGAAGAGATTAGGCTGACCTTCATTAAGGTCAACAATGGAATGGTATCCTTACCGACTGCAAAATACATCAATATAAACTTAGTTTGCAACAAAATATATGACAACAATGCTTCAAAAGGAGATTAGTAATGTTTTCCCTATCTCTTGTCAGTCAATCACACACATCAAGTTTAATTTCTTGACACGATTCCTCCCTTATTATTTTCATATGTGTTTTTCCATTTCTATAGTAGCCAATGCAATATTTTTCTAATCCAACATAAGTTTTTCATATGCAGATGCCTTATTACCTTTGCTACCTTTTAATGAAGAAAACTAAGCAAGACCAAGATGACAATGCTCGCATATATAAAGGCAATTTAAGCACCTCCACAATTAGCACAGCTCACGATTCTGAAATCAGAACTCAATATCAAATTGATCATCAAAAGTAAGATAATCGATATATATATATATATATTCCAGCAACTGATTGTTGTCATTTTTTATATTTTACACTAAAAAATGATACATGTACACACTTTCAGGATCAAGCAATGGAATTAAAGGAAACCTAAGCCACTGCTTAATAAAAAGATTTCAGAGGAATCTTTTCTTATATTAACTAGTGATTTAGTCAATCGAAATGATCATATTCATTTAAAAAAAAAAAAAGAGAAGAAACAACCTCCATTGTCTCCATAAGTAGCAAGATAAACATATATATTGCAAGTGTCCTTTTATTTTGACCTAACCATCAACACCAAGTGTTCTTTAACAAATATTAATTTTAATTTGGACATATATATATGTATCACAATTATCATTTTTTCACTAATAATTAAGCTATCGTATATAATATATATTCTAATTTTGGTAATTTTTTTTCTCATAGGACTATTCGAGAAAGCTACAGAACAGCGAACCAATCAAAGTTACCTTGTCCTTGTAAGCATTAGAACATGACAATGCATAAGAGATTTCAGAAATCGAAAAACAACTGCACGTATGTATTAAGTAATGGGATTATGAAAGATGAAACACACTGTATAAAATTAAATAGACAAAACCCAATCAAAGTCACAAGTAACAGAATTTGAAACCCTAGAAAATCACATGGATTAGATATTCGTTTAACTAATGATAAGCTTATTCAGAGATTTCAAAAATCAAAACAATAGAAAAAGTTATGACAGATAAGCAATAAGAATCAATGATAAAAGACATACCTTGAGATGTTTATGTCCAACCTCTTGGTCCAAATGTATCTGAAAAGAAACCAAATAATCAATTCTCAAAAAAGAAAAATATTTAGAAAGATTAGTAAGAGAAGATCAAGAAAAAGTGGGGAAATGAAAAAGGAAATCAAATACCTTGAGGATGTGTGTCTATGTTCAAATGTCAAAAAGAATTCGTTGAGGAAGAGCAAAAGACAAGGGCGGGAGAGGGAAATGAAAAAAGAAATAAGAGGCGTGGGTGGGAAATGAAAGAAGAAATAAAAGGTCACTAGAGGGAATAGGGGAGAGAGACAAATTACAGAGAGACGAAAGTGTAGCAGTGTGTCAACACTTTTAATTAAAAAATATATATTAATAGCTTGCTACAAGGAATAATTTGTTTTTTATTATATATCCATTCTATATAAAATTAAAATGATTTTTTTCAAGGAAATCCTTGTTCTTTTAACTTAACTAGTCACAAAAGCCTTTGCTCGTCGCAATTTGATACTTGCAAGAGGTCAAATTTGTTGTAGTGCTTTAACTCATATGAGTTTAAGAAACAAACACTAAGCTCATGCTAAGTAGTATGCACATGATAAATAATATAGGTAGGATTTTTACCTAAGGTTTAACGGAGAATTTTGAAAGAGATGAATGGGTTTTGTTATTTTTCTTGAAGAGTAGAAATTGGTAGAGAGTATTTTGAGAGGGAATGGTTGGAGAGAGTATTTTGGTAGAGTTTTGTTATGTAAAATGGATGTGTGAAAGAATGAAGGAGGAATGGGATATTTGTAGAATTTTTGGAGTGAATTTTTGATGTAATAATATAAATTGAAAAAGAAAAATAATTGAGAGGAAGAGAGAGAAAGTGGTGCCAGTTTTGATGTTGTAGAGGGGGAGGAGATGATTTATTTTGTAATTTTTTGTAAGAAAAAAAATAATGTGTAAGGTTTGATGTGAATAAAGTTGTATTGGAAATGTAAAAAGTAAGAAAATAGGTATGTAGGTAATATGAAATAGGTGTAGGAAAAAATAGAGATAGTTAAAATAGTAATGAATAGTAGGAATAGTACTATGAATAGTAGACTAGCCATATAAAATATCGGTAGTAATAAAAATACGCGTAAACGAGCTATATCTGTTATTTTTAGTTACTAAAAAAAATTCTAAAACTGATATTTTTTAAATTCTTGTTTAATTATGAGTCTTTTGGTATTATTGGAATATTTTTATTATTCTGAGCTTCGGAACATGCTTTTCGAGAACTGATCCCGTTTGAGTCCGAAGGACACTAGAAATTCACGAATCTGATATTTTTATGTTATCCTATATTATTACGAACTATTTTTAGCCATTAAATTAATTTCATTTTCTAGGGTTTGAGAACGCGGGATTGCTGGAGTTGAAATTGCTTGATTGTCTTGGTCTTTGTTGACTTTTGAAACTCCGGTTTGACTAGAGTTAGGGTTTAATCCAACTTTGCCCTAGAAATTGAGGGGTTTATATCAGGTATTGGATAGGTGGAACTTTTTATGTTCGGGTTTTCGAATCGAACGATTATTGAACTTTCTATTTTTGTTTATGAAGATTCTCTTATGAAATCCCGTGATCAAAATTGATTAAGGTCCGGTTCCAACTTAGATCAGACTTTAGGGTTTCGATTCGGTATTCCAAAATCATTCTCGAAAAATTCGGGGGCTTACAGTTCGTTGTGACAATCAAGGTGATAGATTGCTAGATAAAACTAAATCAATCAGGGTAAAAGAATAGATTAAAAGTTTAAAATAATGAAATTATGAAGATTTTTGCTTAAAAATCAAAGAATATACGTGATTTAGGAGAAGAAACTTCACTATTACTAGATGATGACGATGCACAGTCTTACAAGTCTATGGACTTTCATGAGGAGGAAGTTGTTGACCACGTTGCTGTCTCTAGAGCTTATTGTTGCTTTCTTTTTTCTATTTTTGAATATGAAGTTGATTATTTGGAATCATTAAAGAGCAATTAATAAAGATTTTGTCAGAGTAGCAAAATCTTTCTCCTTTAGTTATTTTATTGAGATCTTAGCTCTAACAGAAACTCGAGTTAGTGGTTACAATTCCCTTAAAGTTATTAGAAGTTTGGGTTTTGAGTATTCCCATAGAATTGAAGCAGTTGGAATCTTTAGAGGAATAAGGTTTATGTGGCAGAGATCAATCAATATTCATATTGTTTGCAACAATTGGCAATTTATGCATGTTAAGGGGGGTAAGGATCAGATGCAACCTTTCTTCCTGACTGTGGTGTATGGGAGTCCTACTTTGACAATTAGAAGAGATCTATGGAATATTCTTCGGACTTTAGCAAAGGAGACAATTGGTCCGTAGCTAGTAGCAGGAGAATTTATTGCTATTGTTAATTCCAATGAGACATCTAGTATGAATGGTGGTCAAAACACTTCTTGTAGAAGATTCAAGGCATGGATAGAAGAATGTGGAATGGTAGATTTGGGATTTACAATTGCAGATTTACCTAGTCTAGGGGATTGTGTTATGCGATATTCGATAGAACTCTAACAAATCAATACTAGGTGGATTGTTTTGCTAAAACATCAGTCAAACATCTTCCTTGAAGAAGGCAGGCCACAATCCACTTCTCATCTTTATTACTCCTAATAAAGCCTAGTCTACTCATCTCTCTTGGGAAAGCTTTATTCAAAGTTACTGGAATAAGGAAGTGGATTTTCATAATGATATTAATCATTTTTGTCGAAAGGTTGAAGTGTGGAATAAGGTCGAATTTGGGAATATTTTCCAGAGAAAGAGACATTTAATTGCAAGGACTATAGGTCTGCGAAAAGCTTTTGAAACCTACTCTACTCCCAATCTTTGAAACCTTTAAGTTAGTTTTAAAGAAAAGTTTAAGAGAGTCCTTACTCAAGAAGACCTTTGATGGTAGCAAAGGAAAAAATTTAATTGGATTTTGTATTGTGACAGGAACTCAAAGTTTCTCCATGTTGGAGTGAATTCTAGAGCCATGAAAAAAAAAATTCAGCAACTTTGGCTACATGATGATACTTGGTGCTTTGATGTGAATGTATTTTGTTACGAGGTTGCAGAATTTTTTTAAAAAAGTTTATTTAGGTAAGACAACCAGGGATCAAATTATCACATTCGTGGATATTTTCCTCCTCTTAAAGAGTATCAATTAAGAATGTCAGGTGAGTAGGTTCATGATGAGGAGGTGAGGAGAGAAATTTTTGACATGGGTCCGAATAAAGCTCGGATGTGGATGGTTTGAATGGACATTTTTACTAAAGGAATTATAATTTTATGGGTAGCTCTCTCTGTAAGATGGTTCGTGATGTTTTTGAAAAGGGGTAGATTGACAGTGTTATTTATAATAAGACTCAAATTTGTGTGATCCCCAAGTTTGAAAGCCTATAGTGGTTTAATTGATTTCACCCTATTAGTCTTTGTATTGTTGGTTACAAAGTCATTACAAAGATTATAGCAAACAGATTAAAACCAGTAATGCCATATCTTATCCATCCTTTGCAAATAAGTTTTGTAGCAGGGTGAAATATTGTGGATAATATTGTAAGCCTTGGCTTTCTTTATAAATCAAGCTTAACTTTGAGAACTGATTTGAAAACCGAAACCCTAAATTAGAATAACTAGGGTTAGAAAGAAACTTAGAAACCTTAAGTCCGGCTTCACCAAGAATTAAACCGTAGAACTTTTGAGAGCAAAATAATCTAGATTATAATTCTAAAGAATATATTGAAGCATAAAAGACCAGTTTTGGGAAATTATCTATTTTGAACCCGACCGAAATCCATTCTGGAAAAACGGGCCTCGGAACTCGAAATTAGAAAAATATTCCGAAACACTCCATAAGAATGGAATTTAATAAGGACTTCAAAAATATATTTATTATAATTTTCCGGTTTATAAAAATTACAGCAATAGCCCTTTATCGTATTTTTTTTTTACTAACTGGTAATTTAATTATCTAATCTACTATTTATTACTATTCACAAATACAAGCCCATACCCTACTCACATTCACAAGTCATACCCCTAATCTTACATCGTTACAATCTAACCTTACCTCATTACATCATATTCCTTACATTTACCTTTTCAACACACTTTAGTACACAAATTAAATTTGAAAATAAATTACAAAACTCATTTTCTCTCCCTCTTCTCTCAAGGCCGCTGCACACCCCCTCTATTTCCCTCTAAATTTGTGTTATTTTTCTTCTTTGTTTTATTCATACAAAACCCTAATATCTCTCTCTATAAATACCCTTTTGTGTCTTCTCTTTCTCTTTCTTCATTTCATTTTTTTGGAAATTTCACAAACTCTCCCTCTCTTTCTCTCTTTGCTGTGACACCCCCACCCCATCACACACTCACACATTTTTTTTTTCTTCAACTCCTCTTACTTACAAAGCCAAATAGGTATAGATCTAAACTTTACCACCACAAAAACATGTAATGGCAAGATTATTCATGTATAGATTCATAAAAGTCCCCATGAGCTTCATGCTAGGGATATGAAACCACTTGAACATGATGATCAAGTCATCACAAGTTGCGGATCTTATGTTTAAAGCTCATATTTTTGTCATAATCATGATGTATGTTCATATAGTGATGCTTTCATGTAGGAACCTTGCTACTACGGTATTGTCATGGTAGTATACTTCATTTCATGCATCTAACATGATCATCACACTTAGATCTAGCTTTTAAACATTTATTCTTTTACATGATATTGGAGATCTCATGCATTTATTATGTTCAAGACGAATAAATAGTCATAAAGATTTTTTTTTCTTATGTAAATGAATGTTTTGTTATTTCTAAAAGTTAGGATATTTATGAAGATAAGCAAAAAAATCTCAAGAACAAATTCGGTTTCATCAAAACAAACTTTTGTAAATTCGGATGGAAAAAGAGTTGTATTTTGAAAACCTATTTTTCAACTCCAAAACTGTCATGCCCCAAGGGGTATCATAAACGTGGCAGTCTGCCGTATACAATACTAAAGCCTAAGAATGACTACCTTAGTCACACAAAGGCTTCCATATCATGTACAAGGCATACATCACAACCAAGGGAACACATTGGAGTAGTGCAATTTATATTGATAATGATTAAGTAACAAGTAAAGAGAATACTTATCATAAAATATAAACATGTTAAATTACAATTCTTAGGGGCATATCCCTCTATTGTCTTCAAGTCAAAATAAATACACTTCTTAGAATTTCCAAAACACTAACATAGCATATATTACATATAAGGAACCTTACAAAGTAACTTCATCTTATGTTCCCAAAGCCTTCATAAAAGTTTACCATCCTTCCATGACTTCCTTAATATCATGATCTTCGATTTAAGCCACGGATATACCTGTTTCAACAAAATCTATGGAGGTATAAGCTTACAACTACTTAGTGAGGTATTCCTTTTCATTCGCACCATAGTTTCAAACAAGTTCATTTAAATTTTCACACATATGCTATGCATACAATGCAACAATCGCATGATTTTACAAATATATATAGTTATCCAGAAACCATATATAGAATGGATTTACCCATCCGTATCAAAGGTTAAGGAATTATTGATGAAGATCCTCGACCTTCTACTATTGGTCCTAGGTCCCCACCCAAAGCGTTCGATTGGCTCAGCTCAGAACCAAGATTCGCATTCCCCGAGCGATTTGGATTCTTTAGGTAGGAACATAGCCCGTGTCCCACCACAATAACAGCCAATCCAACTCTACACGTAGGAGTAGCAGCCTTTCGAAAAAGATGTGACTCAATGGATGCTATGCGCGAGCGTTTTATTTTTCTTAAGCCAAACCTTATTAAGGTTTATTGGAGGCGATCAATCAATTTAGAAAATAATAAGCAGTCATACAAGTAAGTAAACAAAATACTTAAACAGGCAGTTTGAAGTTGCGATATTCTTAATTCTCATTTCACACATAAGCATAGAATCACATATATACATATCCCCAGATTCCCATACATATCTATTTTTATCTTTTCTTAGTATACTAATGCTACTGTTTTACAAGCACAAGCAAGATAACGAAATTAAAAGGAATAACTCACTCGTCCATTTCACAATCTCTTTAGCCGTAGAAATCCTCATGAAAGGTAATCTCGTATCCTTTATCACCTAGACAAAAGAAATATCCAGGATGAGTATTTAGTAGAAATTCTACTTAAACTTTCTAATTCTATTTCACTATTTTCGTCAAAATCGCATAAAATGAAATTCCAATTTAAAATAGCCTATAACTTGCTCATTTTAACTCGGAATTTCACATATAATATACCGTTTTCTACCTATTCGAAAAGATATATCCATTTCAAGATTATTTTTGTCATATAAGTTTGTTTGGGTTTCAAAATCATAGGGTAAATATTCAAAATGAATATTTTTAGATTTTACAAAACAATTTTCCAACTCAACTTCATTTAAATATATATATATATATGATTGATAAATCCTTTCAGTATATAGATAAGCTCGCTTTATATGCAAAAATTCTAATAGTAGTATGTCAACAATTTATTTCATAAACAATTCATTTTGAAGTATTAAAACTTGACGTGACAAATTTCTTTTCAAGCATTTTAAAGAAACTTATATATTCCTAGGTTATTATAAATGAGTACATTCTTATTTTATTTTTCTCATTCCTTTTTTCAAAACAAGTAAACTTTCCTTTAACTTTGGTCTTTTATAATTTTTACTTCTAGTGATAAAATGTCAAAGTTATCAAAAGTATATTAAGTTATTGAAAACCTATTTATAAATTTGTATTTAGAATAGTTTTAGAAAATTGGTCTTTTCTTTTTATATTTCTTGTTTAGAATATAAGTTCTTATTTTCTAAAACTTGGTCTTTTATTTCCTCTACATATTTTATTTGAAAAGAATCCTCTTTATTGATAAAATCCTTTGTTTTTTATCTTGTCATATTTATATTCTTTGAAAATAAGTTCATTCTTGAAAATCATTATTTTCCTAAGTGGATTTATAACTTTATGGGTTGATTTTATCTTAACTTTGAAAACTAATTTGCTTCTTAGCTTTGTTATGGAGTTAAAATTAGTTTAATCTTAAGCTTTTTATAAAAACATTGAATACTAACAAATTATTTTACTAAAACTTAGGTTGCCATAATATACAAAAAAAGTGTTTATTTCTTATTTTTCCTTTGTAAAGCTATCTTTGTTATTTAAGAAAACTTTGAGAAAACTTATATTACTCTATTTTTATGTTATTGAAAATAACTCTATTATTTAATAACAAGCCACATAATAGAAAATTTGGTTTCAAGTTCCTTTATTGAAGAAAAATTCTACTTTTAAATTTAGTTGAGATAATATCATTATGGTTATGCATGTATATGAGCATGTAAAATAATAAAAATATGAGAAAGATACCTAGAAACAAATAATAATAAGCAAGATAATAAAAATATCAAATATTGAGAACCTTAGCTTCATCAAGGTATCCCGATCAAGTATCAGGAGCCTTAGCTTCATCAAGGCATCCCAGGACTAAGAATAGACTAGTCCCAAAAAGAATAAAGGAAATAAAGAAAATGTTGTTTTGACTTGATATAGACAAGTCTAAGACTAGAAAGACTAGTCTTAAAATAGCATGAAATAAATAAATTGCAAAGCATAAAATTAAATAAATAAAGTGAGCTTATATGCTCTTAAAGATTATATATAAATAAGTAAATATATTTAGTTAGATATGAATAAGAAATTAGTATGATAACAACAATAAAATCAACATATATGTGAACATAATAACAACATAATTGAATTTCATGTACAAGAACAAAACATAAACATGTTATTGCTTTTACTACTCATATGAGTTTCAAAACAATATCATAGTCATGTTAATTTACATGACATGGGTAAATAAATAGGAATAGGTGTTTTACCTAAAGTGTTTATGTGGTAGAAAGTAGAAGATGAATATGAGATTATATTGTTAGTGATATGTGGTAGATAGTCTCTGTAAAAATAAGGATTTTTGTGAAGAATTGATGTAAGAGAGTTTTGGTAGAGAAACTTTGGAGAGAGGAATTGTGAAGAGGTTTTGGGACAGTTTTAATAGTGAAATCAGTTGTGTGAAAGAATGAAGGAGGAAGGGGTATTTATAGAATTTTGGAGTGAAAATTAGATGTAATTAAATTAATTGAAAAAGAAAATAATTGAGAGTGAAGAGAGAGGGGGGTGGATGGCAATGAAGGGGGAGGAGAGATTAAAATGTTTAAAAAATAATTTTAGAAGAAAAGTGTAAGAGAAATTTAGTGATATGTGGTGTAAAATTTTTATGAGAAAAGAAATTATAAGAAATAGGTATGTAGCTTGTAAGAATAGATAGTAGAAAAAGTAGAGATAAAGGAAGAGTAATGAATAGTAGAAAAGTACTATGAATAGTAAACTAGACAAATAAAATACCGGTTGTAAACCCCTAAATTTTCGGAATCAGTTTAGCATAAAACCCTAAACCGGAAGTCAAATGGAATCCTAAAAGTCAACAAAACCCTAGTTTACCGTATCCAACTAAATCCGGCGTTGCCGTTTTCTTTGGCCCTAAAAAACGAAGTTGGGATAATTAGCTAAAATAGTTCGTAATAACCATAGGTTTTATAAAGATTTCAGTTTCGTGAAATTCGGATGTCCTTCGAACCCGATCGGACACAGTTCTCGAAAAACGTGTCCAGAAGCCCGAATAGTAAAAATATTCCGAATACACCGTTAGACTCGTAAAAATAAAGTTTTCCAAAAATATCATTTCGTAATTTTATTTTTCGGTAAAGTAAAAATAACAGATATAGCTATTATACGCGTATTTCTTACTACCGGTACTTTAATTGTCATATCTACTTTACATTACACTATTCATTACTATTCTACACTATTCTTTTATCTCTACTTTTTCTTACACCTATTCTTACACTCTACATAACCTATAATCTTACTTTTTACCTTTCCTAACTTTATATCACATCTACTTACACATTACATCTTTCATTTATCAAAAAGTCAAAAATTAAATCACTTCCCCCTCTAAAGGACAATGGCCGGCACTTCTCTCCCCCCAATGCCATCAATTTTGTTTCAATTTTCTTTAATTTAATCACACAAAAATCACTCAATTTCCTATAAATACCCCCCTTCTCTTTCACTTCTTTCACACCACTTCTATACTAAAATTACTCTCTCAAAATCTCTCAAAATTTCTCTCCAAGAAGTTCTTCAAGAAGTCTCTTTAGCTCATCCTTTAGGTAAAAGTTCTTCAAGAAGTTTCCATGTTCATCTACTTAGTATGAACTTAATGTGTGTTTTCTAAAACCATGAAGGTTAAGAAAGCAACAATAGGTTCATACTTTGTTTTTGTTCATAATCATAATTCCTTTATGTTCATGTTTCTTTTATATTCATTTATGTTTCTCTTATGTTCATTTATGTCTCTTTTATGTTCATAACTATCTACTATATCTATATAGCTATATATACTATTTAGAGCATATAAGCTCATGATCTTGCAATTTATTTACCTTTCATGCAATTTATTTACTTCAATGCAATTTATTTATTTCAAGTTGTTTTTAAGACTAGTCTCTAGTCTTAGACTTGTCCTCATCAAGTCAAAACAAGATTTTCTTTCTTTCATTTTATTTTATTATGGGACTAGTTTACTTCTTAGTCCCGGGAGCCTTGAAAAAGCTAAGACTCCAATACTTGACTTTATTATTATGCTTTATGTTATTTTGGTTATTATTATTCTCATAATCATGTTCATTTAGATTGTTGTCCATAATTTTATTTAAACAAAAAGAAGAATTTTGTCACTTAGAAATAAGTTTATGTAAAGTATAAAATCTATAAAGCAACACAAAATAATGTTACAAAAAGAACTCACTATAATTTTATAAACTACTTTTACTTTAAGAAGCCACTTAGATCCTTATTATCCCACCTTGTTTTTCAAAAGAAAATATTTTGTTGACAAAAATGGTTCTTTTCATAAGAAAGAAAATAAGATGGATGACTAAGGAAATTTTTAAGTAAAGACCTTTGCAAACAAATAGGCAAAGAAAATTTATGGTTTGAAAATAATAAAGTTATTTCTTTTCAAATTACAAGAAGAAGTTAATAAGATTATAGAAATTAGTTTTTCTACAAAAAGTCCTTAATTGTTCCACATTGTTTTTATGAAGAAAACAAATTTTCATGCATGGATGATTATCTTTGAAAAATATGAGACATGAGAAAAAGAATGAGAAATATCAAGTAAGGATTTTTGCAAAACAAGTAAACAAAGGAATTTACACAAGAAAAATGAAGAATAGCATATTTCCTAGAAAACTTCAAATATAGTATTAATGTAACTTAGAAAGTAGAAAATTTTATTTTCAAAAGTTACTTGGAAAGAGATAAATAAAACCAACATAACACGTTTTTAGAAAACAAAGAAAGCAAGGTATTCATTTCAAAGAAATTTACAAAAACAATTTCCGAAAAGCTTCAAACCGACATTATTTTACCTAAGAAAAATAAATTGGACAACAAGACACTTGAGCATGCTTAAATATGAGTTATATAGTTATAAAAAGAGAATTTTTCAACTATATAGATAACTAAGTATTTATCAAACAAATTTTGATTTCTTGAACCAAAGTTGTTTTTACTTGGAAATCCGTGGTGAATTTTGTCGCTACTTTTTCAGAGCCTATATGGCCTTGTTTGTTGAATATAATTTTGGAAATGGGTAGATCTTTTCGAGTAGGTAGAAATCGATATTATATGCGCGATTCCGAGTTAAAATGACCAAGTTATGGCCATTTTAAGTTGGAACATTCCTTCATACGAACTTTAACGTTCTTTGACATTGTTTTGTCAAAATTCAAGAAAATCATCAAAAAAACTCATTGTGGGTATTTTCTTTGGCTAGGTGACCCCGAGGAAGGATTCCTTTACCCGAGAACTATTACGATTAAGTGGAGTGTGTGAACGACTCATCCGCTTAGAGGAATAGACGACAATGACATCGTGAGTTTATTCCCCGTTATTTTTCATACTCTTGGTTGTGCTTGTAAAATTAGTTGCACTAGAATTTAAGAAAAATCAAAAGGAAGTGTATGATAATATGTTGAAAGAATACTAAGTATATCGAAACTCGATTTGTTTGTAATAAAGTTGTATGTGCATTAATATCTTGAAGTGTTTGAAATTGGTTGATCACTTGAAAGAAGTTAAATATAACTACTAGACTTTAATTAAAGAAATTATTCATGCACTTCATATGTTAAGTCACATTGCATTCTCTACTATACAATTGGTGGGACAAGTGTATAATAGTGGTGGTAGACATAACCAGATAATCATGTCAGTGGCGAGTAGGAGCCAGTAAGAACTACTTAAATTGGTGGCTAGTAGGAGCCTGTAATAACTACAGTTTTTTGATGGCGTAAGGAGCCTAAGATCTATAAAAGTGTTTTTAAAAGTTGTGGCTATAATTGGCCTGAATACCTAACCCCGAATGAAGGCGTAATTCATTCAACATATTATTCCCGGAAAGTCATACTGTATGCTCATGTAGCTGTTGCATTTCATATGTTTGAATAATAAACTTGATTGAAAATTTTCTTCAAGTATGAATTTTGGGATTTTCTCACTAAGCCTATTAGCTTATACCCCAATAGATATCTTTTGTAATTTCCTTACTTATGGTTAAGGCCGGGGACCATGCGGGCAGGTAACCTTTGAACATTAGAAATTTGGATAAAGTGTAGCTTAGTATTAGCATATTAATATGTACATAATAGATTAGTAATTTAAGGAGTTGTTCCTAAGATAGTAAAGTCTTTGTCATGAAAAAATAATTATTGTGAATCCTCTTTTCTTAATGTGTTTTTATATCTCCTTAAGCTTCATAATTCCATGTATGGTCCTCTAAAATTGTGGAAGTAAGCCTTACACTTAATATAAAAGCTTTTGGAATGACTAAGGTTGTCATACTTAAGCTTTAATGTTGAGTGTGGCGGACTGTCACGTTTAGGGTACCCATTAGGGCGTGACACCGGTAATAATAAAAATACGCATATAAATGCAATATTTGTAATTTTTGACTACCGAAAAATTAAAAACTGATATTTTTGAAAACCATATATTTTTATGAGTCTATTGGTATTAACAGAATATTTTTTTCGTCCGGTGTACCAGAACATGATGTTTGAAAATTGATCCCGTTCAAATCCAAAGAACATTAGAAATTTGCGAATCTGATATTTTTAAGCTTCCTTATATTTTTACGAACTATTATCAACAATTATTTCCATTTTGTTATTTAGGATTTAAGAACGCGGGATTGCCAAATCTTAAACACTAGAGTTTGTTGTAAGCTTTGTTGACTTTTAGGGTTCCAATTTGACTTTCGGTCTTGTTGAGTTATTTGTAAGATCATAAAATTTCGGGGTTTTGTTAGTATTATATTTTTTGTTCAACGTCTATGGTTTATCTAATTTTATTTGTGATTATTTAATAGTTTTATTCTCGGAGCCGTTTAACAAAGTCTAAGGTTATAGGTTGACTCAGATTGATTTTTGGTGAAAATTGAATTTTTTTCTTAAATTCACCGAAGGATTTAAGATCTTATTATTTTGTTGTCGAACGTTATTTGGATATATCGTCTTGATTTGCGTGTTAGAAATTGAATAGATGATTAATTGGGATACGGATGTTAAATTAGCAGATAGTTGGATTTTCCATTTTGTTTTGAGGGTTCTCTTTTTCTCAGGATTAAGAATTCTCATTTTTGACGTAATTTAGAATTTGGTTTTTAACTTGGGTCGATTTTTGGGGTTTCGATTTCGGTGTTAGACTTCTAGGATTATTTTCTATGAATTATGAAAATTTCAAGGGTTTAAAAAAACATGATTTTTATGTGAAAATTGAAGAGCTTATGGAATAGGTATCAACAAGAGATGATTTTAATAAGTTAATGATAGATCTTCTAAGAAAAATTTGTCGAACAAGAAAGATTTACAAGATAGAAAATTTGGATCTTGTGATAGTTATATGAAATTCGTAACTAGGAAAAGAGGATATGTAAACACTAATTTTTCAAACTCAAAATGGAAGTTTAAATAAGGAAATGAAGTCCTTAGGGGATAGGAATGATGGAGTCTTAAATTTTAAAGTATCAAACAAGTTTTTATTGAAGAAATCGCTTAAAAATTATTTTTTTACAAAATTCAGATTTAAGAATAACCAATATTCAAACACTTGTTTACAAAGTGAAAATGAGGATTTTATTGAAAAATGAAGACCTTAAGGAATAGATATGGTAAAGACTTAGTTTTAGCAAGAATAAATAAATTTTATTAAGGAAAATCTCTTGAACAAGTGTGGTTTGTCAAGAACACAAAAATAGACATGCTAGATTAAGTATTCATGATATCTTGTAAAGTAGAAGTTTCTAATAATGTTCTCTAATAGAATATCATCAAAAACATACATATAGGAAGCTCATAACATACCATTCATGATAGTAATTTGTTAATATTGCATACATATTTGGCATGGATAGTAGAAATATCATAATTCCTCACAAAAACAATTTCAAAAATGGATGTTCGGATACTGACCAAAACTGTTTGGATCTTTTCAAGACTTAAAATTTTTTTTCAAAATTGAGATATTATATTAGAATTAGATAGATCTTTCTAAGTAGATAGGAATCAATATATAATTTGCGAAATTCCGAGTTAAAATGACCAAGTTATGGTCGTTTTAAGTTGGAATTCTCAATAATGACAAGAATGACGAACTTAATAGTTTTTATGAAATAAAATGGATTAGACATGAGTTGAAATACTCATTTGGGTTCATTTAGGTGACTTAGATCCCAAGGATTCGTTACCACCGGATTATTATTACTAAGAGCTCGACGACCAATAGTCGAGTGAGTATTACTTCCTAAGTTCATTTCTTGCTTGTGTTTGTAGCAATTAGTTACACTGGATTATGAGAAAAAATATAAAATGAAATTGCATGATGGGAATTATGGGGGATTATGTATGCTTGTTGATGAGTTGAGAAATTGTGATAAGAATATCGGAACCAGGTGATTAACTTATGCTTGTTTAAAGTATTCTAGGATTGATTGTCTATGAGATTGGTTGATCAACTAAAAATTTGTATTAAAAATTATTTGGATTGACAAATTAATATGGACATAAGCACTTCACAACAGGAGGGAGCATTAACATATGTTGGTTACCCGTGATCCGTAAACAGCTAAAAGTTGGTTGATCGCGATCCGTAAACAGCTAAAAGTTGGTTGATCGCGATCCGTAAACAGCTAAAAGTTGGTTGATCGTGATCCATAAATGGTACATTAATTCAATGGTAGTATCGCAGTATTTGTTAATCTGCTAATCCCCAATGGAGGGCGTCAATCCATTTACGTATGATTTTCGGATAATCATATGATTGTTTGTTCATGTTGTTGATGCATTCCATATGATTGAATAATTAACTTGATTGAATGATTTGTTATAAATGTCTTTATGGAAGTATTCACTCACTAAGCTAGAGTAGCTTACGCCTCCACAGCTTTTTCTTATTGTAGTATACATATTTATGGCTAAGGCCAAGGCATCCTTTTGAGCAGGTATAGGAATTAGGAGTTTCCATTAGAAGTATGCGTTCGATTTTGTATAGACTTCCATAGGAAACCCTAATATTTACTAGATGAATGTAAAAGACCACGTTTAAACTTAATATTCTTTTATGGGGAATGCCCCTAGAACTTTTGTAATTAATTATATGGACTCATAGTTTATATTTTGATGCTTATAGTATGTCAAATTAAATTATTTATCTCCATTGGTTCATGTATTCTATTATCGTAAAGGTACGCCTTGCATCTGTATGAGACTTGGAATGGTTGTGGTAGCAATTCCTAAGTCTTATATAGCATGCAGTGGATTGTTACGTTTAGGGTACCCTATGGAGCGTGACAAATATTGTGATCATTCGAGAAATTATTCACTCCATGAGGATTAAGAAGGGTTGTAAGTGTTAGAGGTCTATTAAAATAGACCTTGAGTAAGCCTATAATCGCATCAGTTGGCAATTTATACAAGACTCTCTTCAAGATCCTAGTATCCCTTCTATGCTTTCTCAAGTAATTATGAGTTCTTTGGAATCTTGTTCTATGTAGGTTTCCTAAAATGGAGTACCTAAATGTGGAGTCCATCAACGGGATCTTATATCTTTGTATGTTTTCTTTATTTGTATGGAGAAACTCTCGTAGGCCATTAATAAAGTAGTAGAAGAGGGTCATTGAAAGCCTTTTAGGTTTAGCAATTTGTTGAAGTCACTAATGATCAAGTGAAGGTGATTTATGAAAGTTTTGGTAAGTTTTCTTCTTCTTCTAGGCATTCAGTTAGTAGGGATAAGACCTAAGTGCTTTTTTTCCTTGAATGTATGCGAGAATGTTGCAATAAGTTTAATTGGCAATTTAGGGTTTAAAAGGATCACAAACATGGGGCAACACCTTGGTGTTCCTTTGCTTCATAAGAGAGTAACAAAGGAGACTTATGATCGGAGGTTGAATAATTTGCAAAGGAGAGTAGCTAATTGGCACCCTCAATGTTATTCCTTTCTATTTCTTCCATTCCCCTATATATGATGCAATCTACTACAATGCAAAAAGGAATTTCCAGCAAACTAGACACTATAAGGAGGAAGTTCATCTAGGGATCATTTGAAACTACTAAATAGACTCTAGTTAATGGAGGGAAAATATGTCAACCTAGAGATCGTGGTGGTCTAAGGTTTAGGCCTATGGTAGAGATTAACAATTCTTTCTTAATGAAGATTGCTTGGCGGGGTAGCTACAAAATCGAAAGAGTTGTGGTTTAGAATTCTACGTGAAAATTGTAAATTTTCAAGTGATATAACTCTTCAATCAATTATACTTCTAACTATTCGCATCTTTAGTGGAACCTGGGTAAGATTTGGCATCTGATTGTCTATGAAATGTGCTAGTCGATTAGTGATGGTAGACCAGTTCACTTCTGGATGGATAGGTGGCTTTCTTTTAACCTTTCCCCTTTATATCAGTGTGCTTTGAATGTCCATCCTAATTTTCAGATGTAGATGGTCAGTGATTTCATCGATAATGAAGGCAATTGGGACTAACAGATCTTACAACAATTTTTTTGTGCTTCAATACTGTTGTTAATAACGGTGTTCGTCCACCAAACCCTTTGGGTCCAACCGATGTTCCCTTTTGGGGGCCTTCTCCTTCTATTTTTTTTTTCTTTATCTCTTCTGTTTATGCCTATAAATGTAGTGAGAATTGGAGCATTAAAGATGACATGTGGAGGATCCCTTGGAAATGGGATGGCAAAAAAGGATTCGGTATTTCCTTTGGTTAGTGCTTCATAATTGTGAAACCTCGTAAATTTATAATAATTTTATAATAATAAAATCAAATCAAGGATAATCTAATCATTAATTATGTCATAAAATATTGAAACACTAATAATTTAAACCCTTAATGAGTAAATTATATCTTATAATAATGAAAATTATAATTGAAAAATAGAAGTCTTAAAAATAAAAAATTTTAATTATAACATAATGATCGAAATATTCAATATAATAGGTATACAAGTTTTCATCCAAAAATATTATTAAACAAGTATTGATTGTAGGTGCCAATGACCCCTAAAAATATTCAAATTCTCTCTGCTTGCTCTCCAAGTAATTTCATTAAACCGTATTGCACATGTTTAGATTATGCCAACACACACAAATCTATATATATATATATATATATATATCGTAATCCATCACTTTTCTACACTTTATTTTACCTTTTTTTTTAACTTTCCTATATCAACACTTCCACAAAACTTCTAAAATCTATAACTTTTGCATACATCAACTATTTTCAATTCTGAAAATTACATTAGATTCGTGGAGTAGTGCTCTTCAAGACAAGACTAGACTTAATAAAATTTTATATACCCTAAAAAATCTCATTAATAGGAATATTGAATATTAAATTTTATGATTTTAGTTGTCATAAAGTTATATTTAGATACATTGATTATAAAAAATATTTACTTTATATTTTAGGTGAAAAACTTTGATTTTTTAAATCAACCGAGAGATTATTTGACTAAATGAAGCCAAGGTGAGTGGGATGATTTGATAATTTACTACATTCATGTGCTTGTTAGTATAGTAAATATTATATGGTGGTGAGAACTTTGAAGTTTCTGTAATGTTTCTAAATTGTTGGTTTATAAATCAAATTGTGTACAAAATGGAATGAGATATAAATCTTATTCTTGGAACTTTATGAAATGTAAAAGCCAGTACAATGAAGATTGAAGTATTGGTTAGACAATATATGGAATCTAAAGAAATTAATATGTATATATATTAAAACTTCCTCAACGAGGCTCTTTTAATTTCGAAAAACTATGCATATGGTGTTTGATTTTTTTTTCTATTTATATAATTGGATGCAATTCCGTAGACATTATGAGGTCTTTAATTCATTATATATATAAAAGCACATAAAAACCCCAAAAGTTTTAATAGAACTGCATACAATTAAAGAAGAAGGTAATTATATATGCATAATTATCCATGTTTCTTTAAAAGCTAGTAAGGTGAATAACAAATAATAAATATGTCTTATTATTTTTCGCAAATTTCAGACCAACTTGAGAGTTGTAATAGCCAGAGTTAAACATTAATAAACTATACACGAGTTTTGGGATTTTGTTCATGTAATACGACATTTATGAAAGTTAGTCCGATTTCGTGCATTTTATTTTATTTTTCAAGTATGAACAAAATCTTATATGTTGTCATTCGCAAATTATGAACTATTTATAAGATAACTACTATAGAACTTCAATTGAAAAATCGTAATAAAATTCTTTAATCATTGATTTGTCTTGAACTTTCTTGATTATTGAGATTATGATATGAACGTGATTGTTGAGGTATGTATTCTTGCATTTTATGTAGATTGTTTTACTTGTATTTAGATGGTCACTATTAATATTATTAATAGGGATATATAAAACCTAACATGCATTGCATGCAGTCTTGCATCATTTGGGATCATCATTGTCATATAATGGATAAAAAGGAAATTTAAGCTACTTTGGACTACATTTAAGGTATCCATTAGTATTAAGAAAATTATTTTGAATACTAGTTTTGTCAAATTTTCCTTATAAGTGTTTTTAAGTATCCTATTTTATTAATACGAACTAAAAGATTTAGGGAAATCATGTATTACTAAAACATAAACTATCTATTGTTGTGGGTCATATCATAAGTTTTATGGATTTAGGCTGCATTTAAGGTACCCTAAATTAGCTTATGATTGCATTTAAGGCATCTTGAGCCTATCTCAAACCGCATTTAAGGTATCTATAGGTATTAAGAGAACTATTTTAGACATTCCATTTTAGAATTGCATTTAAGGTATCTTAAGCAGAACTGCATTTAAGGTATCTTGAAACTTGCGAATTAAGAGAAAGTGATTGGACAACCTGGATATTGATGGAACTACAAATTGCCCAACCCAATGTAGGGGGGTGGTAGGTTTATACCTTAGACTTCATGTTGGTTATGAGAACGCCACGTGCAATGTTTGCATTGCATACACTTGTTCATGTATAGCATATAATTAATAACTTGTTTATTATTGTTTGTTGTATAATAATGAGAATATTGCACTCTTATCTCACTAAGCCATGGCTTTTGCTCATTCCCCTATAGTGTGATTAGTGTTGCGGGTACTTTCAAGCATATCTACAACTCTAACAACACTAATAATAATAGCTACTTTTGGGATTTAAGGGATATTGCAAGAGATATTCTAGATATAGTTTGTCCCTTGATGGTTGGTATTTTGATTTTTAGACTAGTGAGGTGCTTGTCTAATTACTCTGTGAACATTAGTAGGTAACTTGTCAAGATAGACTCGAGGTACTTATGTATTGAAACTCATTGACCTATTATGCACCAGTATACATATAAGTTTGGATATGTAGTATGTTTGTATGATTGGACACTTCAAGTATACTTAATAGTTTAATTAAGTATTCGTGATGGGTTATCACGACTAGGGCCCACGATGAGGGCATCACAATAATGCTTTTATTGACTGGAGAGGAGAGGGTCAGAAGGCATCAAACAAAAGAAAGTTGCTGTCAAATCTATAGAAGAGAGCCAAAGAATATTTAACACATTCTTAGAAGTTGCAATAAAGTAATTACACTCCAGTGCCAGATTATTTCTCTAGGTCAACTTTATAACTTTTTTCATGCTCCTTTTGATGATTGGTTTAGGAATAATCTTCTAAAGTAAGAAGCCTATGAAAGTTATAATTAGAATTTATTCTTTAGTATGGCATGCTGGATGTTATAGTCGTGGAGAAATAAAAATTTGTTGAAGGGGAACATATCAGTACTTAGTCCTTATTGTGCATTATCCGTGCGAAAACTAAAGATGCTTTCTTTGCTAAGATTGAGATGTAGAAAATTCAAGGACAGATTTCTTAGAGAACTAATTGTCTTATTGGTTGGAATACCCCTTCTGTAGAATTTGTTAAGGTCAATACAGGGGGAGTAGCCAAGTCTAGATCTTCTCAATTTACTGTTGGTGGGTCGATTTAAATTTTCAAGGAAGATGGGTAGTTGGTTTAATGATGAATCTTGGTTCTTGTTCTTTGATTACTGTAGAGCTTTGGGGGGCCTTACAAGGATTAACTCTTGCTTAGGATATGGTTATCGTAAGAAAATTCTAGAGATGGATAATAAGATTATGGTAGACTAGCTGAACAAATGAGAAACAGATAATATGAGACTTAATAGTATATTTCAACCAATTAAAGAATTACTTTAGAGAGACTATGTAAACCTTTGAATTTGTCATAACTCATAGAAAATAATCATAGAGTTAAATACTGAAACTAAAATCCTAAAAACCAACCCAAGTTAAAACCGAATTTTAAATAAGATCAAATATGAAAATTCTTAACCTTGAGAAAAGAGGATGTAATCTATTTAATTTTACATAGCCCAATTATAATAAATATTATAAATAAAATGTAGAATCATAAAAGAACTACAAGAAAAATATTAGAAATCACTCCAAATTTTTTGCAATTTAAATTTTAAAGTATAAAGAGATTAGAATAAAGAATCATTATCAATAAGACTTTAAAAATACATGATGATTCAACATAAAGTAAATGAAATAATAAAGAAAACTATTTAATATTTAAGAACCTAAGTTTTAATATTCGAAACATGTCAATACCTTTAAGTTAAATAATTCTGAGTCTATAGAAACTAAAATTATGATCTAACCTAGTTACTTATATATAAAATAAATATTAAATTTCTAAATCTAATAAAAACTCTAGAATAGATCTATAAATAATAATGAATTCATACGTAATTTCAAACCCTATAAAGTTATAATAAAGTCAAATTAAGGGAAATATAATTATTTAATGATCCATAATACCACTAAACAGGACTTGTAAACATATAAAAGATAATTTACGATAGGAGATATAAAAGCTGAAAAGTAAAAGTCTTAAACTAAAGATTCTATGTATACCATAGTATTTAGAATATTTAAATCGATAATATGTAAATTTTCATCTAAAATTATTATTGAATAAGTATTTATCATACGTGTTATTTGGATCCGCAAAATTGACTTTTTGCACAAGTTCATATTTTTGCTCACTCCTTACACAATTGTTGGTTATAAATTCATCATCTTCTCTTTGTTTTTATATTTCCATTTATCATATCTCCCTTACATTTTTTCTTTTTCTTTTCACGTTTTCTCCTCCTCTTCATTTTGAATTCTTCCGTGTACGTAGCAACACATACACAATAATATATATACATATGTGATTAATAAAGGCTCTAAATAAATTTTTTGGTATAAAACTTTTGAATAATTGTCATATTTATACCTGTTTATTTAATAAACTACCCTAAAGCTAAGATAATTAATTAATTAATTATTATATTAATATATATATGAATTCGATGGAATTGGTTTAAATTTGCGGTTGGAATTTTTTCCAGATTGCTATAGCCGAAAAACCAAGAACAACTTGCCCAAATTATACACAACTAAGTCAAGTTGACTAACATCTAAACTAATAAAAATAGACCAACGAAGTAGCTCATTAATTATGAAAGAGAAGCATGCAAAATTCAATGAATTTGGTAGAGATATTTAGCAAGAATGGAGCTGCAGCTGCTACCTTCTCCTTATATATACATGCACAATTATTGAGTCACTAACAAGGCCATTCAAGAGCATGAAACTAGCCTTAGAATAGAAACACAAAACACACCACATCAGCTTAAACAATAAAGCAAAACCTAACCAACAAACTATATAAATTCAACAATTAAACAAGCTTAGGAAATCAACAAAAGAAGGATCAAAACCAACCCAAGAACGAAGCCCAAAACACCCATATCAAGCTTCTACAAGGTAAATTCAAAAAACGTTAGTTACACCATTTTAATTTCGAAAATCAAGGATTATGTGCATGTTATTGTGTTATGACTTGATATATGTATATATATAACATGTAGAAACACTTAGGAAGACTTTGAAAATGATTTTAACATGTAAAATGGAAGAAAATTGGATCAAAGCAACGAAGAAGATGATGAACAATATGTTTCGTAGAGAAGCACGAGCACTACATAGGAAATAGATAAGCCATGTTTCTCTCGACTTTGAATTGAACCGTGAAACCCAAAAAAACAAGGTTGGTACACAATCGTGTACCAAGCCATGTACCTCTCGGCCCTATATATAAAAAAAAAATTAATAGTTATAAAATATGTTATATTATTATTATTATTATTATTATTATTGTAGTGTTCTTAAAATTATTAATTAATAATATTATTATGAATATTATCACTATTATTATTGTATTATTATTTTTGTTATTATTATGTTATTACTAGTAATATGAGTATTATTATTATTATTATTATTATTATTTATTATTATTTTATTATTATTTTAATGTTTTTCATTAAAATTATAATCCATAATATTATTATAAGTATTACTCTTATTATTATTATTATTATTATTGTGATATGTAATATTATTATTGTTGTCATTGAAATTACTATTTTTTTACTAAAGTTATTATGAAAAATAATGTTAGTGTTACTAATAAATTACTTTATAATTATCATTATTAATATTACTAACATTATTATCATTATTGTTTATATTATTGTACTTTATAAATGAAGATAAAGTAAAGTGGTTGTAAAATACATATTTTATACATAAGAATATAAATTTAAATAAGCTAAATTTTTGAGTAATGTGATACATATACATAACAAGAAAATTATATAAAGTATATGAAAAGAAACACGACGACATTAAATAATAGTAAATAAATACAAGTACTATAAGAAATCAGATAAGGAATAATATAAAGATAGCGATAATAATAATTATAAAAATATAAGCCTCTTAATACGAATTTTTCAAATACCCGATAGATATATATAAATACCTAACAAGATCAAGACAAGCAAAATGAAAATAAATAATATAAATAGAACTAATATATCTTAAATAAATTCTTTTACCGAGTAAAATCATATTAGATTGATTAAGCTAATTAAAGTAGATTTAGTAATTGAGTTAAGTGATTAGTTTCAATCAACTCGACTTACACTAATATACTAGGTAAAACCATAAAAAGAAAGGAGTACGTAATTTCTAAAATACATCTACTTTAGAATTAGTGTAAATTATTGTATAAGTTATCCCATAATCAATATGGTGAATATGTTATTTCAAATATCTTATTTTCATAACTAATAAAATGATAGATTGGTTAAATAATAAAATTAGATCACCATTACATATAATAATACTTCTCATATAAATTCTATAACTTTGATCATAAGAAAATAATATATATATATATAAAGATAAAATTCCTAGTTAAATAAGTAGAGAATATATCAAAATTGATAACTAGGATATAAAAGAATACCGTCAATATCGTTATATAAATAACAAAATAATAATAAATATCTGTTATTTCATTTTCATAGGAAAAAATAGATCAATTCTTTGATTTCCAGTAGCATATTCCGGTAGTTTAGCAAGGACCACAAGTAAGTAACTTTAACTTTATCACATTGTTTATACTTGTAGTATAGATGCATTTGGAATAATAATTTATTAACCTAATATGCATGCGGGCTTTGGGTATACTGCATGATGTTTGGTGTATGCTTGATTGCCAAAATTATCCTATTATAAGTGATAAGTTTATTATATTGTCTGCGAACTGTATGATCACCTCAAACCTGACTAAAAACTATTGACACCATAAAAGGAAATGATCATGCATTAGACAATTTCCATAAACAACATATGAGCAAGTGGCAACTTACTACGTATTAGTATTTCGACCCTATGATAATGCTTGGTTGACCTAGGCTAAAAGCTATTAGATCAACACAAGATTACCTTTGAGCTGTCTGTACTATAGGAACTAAACGGTAAACGAAGGATGCTGCTTATGGTATCGCTTTGAAAGGATTAACATTTAGTGGAGTTTCTAAGAGTGAAAATAGGAAATGAGAGAGTTAAGATATTATTAATTTAAAGAGATAATTAAAGTGAGTATTGTTGTATTCATGTATACTTAATCACTCCTGGGTAGGTGGGCCATAGCAATGTGATCCTTCAACCCTGATGAAAGGGTATAAATCTCCATTCTGCTTTGAATTCTAGATCATCCAAATTTGTAATGTGCATATGATTGATTATTACATTGCATATGATTGGTAATTATACTTGTTTGTTATTGTTTGATGTGTGGTTTGGTCAAGTTATCTCACTAAGCTCGTGGTTCACTTACCCCCCAACAGTTTTTGTGTAAGGTTAATACTAGTTGGGATTGGGCTAAGAATGTGTTAAGCGAGCTTCTCCAACAAGCTCTATTGAAGATAGAAATATAGGATATAGTAAATTTAGAGTGTAAATTGGATAAATTTTATAATAATTGAAATTTGTAAGTTGTAAAGTTTGAAACCCATTTTCACTATTTTGTAGGGGATACTGATTCTCTGCGGTTTTAGTAGAAAGTGGAAAATTGGATTCCATAGTTGAAATCCAGTAATATAATATATCATCTATATGATAGACATTGATAAATAAATAGAGTATTATACACTCTGACTTATAAGATGGCTCTCATATTACGGGTACACACGTAGTATGATAGCTTTAGATTAATCCTACTAGGCCCCCCTTTTGAGGCGTGCCAAAGGACCCTCAAAACCAAATGGAAAATCCAACAATCATTTGATTCAATATCCGTACGTCAACCAAATCATCTATCTGATCCCTAACATGCAAATCAAGATGGTATATCCAAAAAACATTTAATGATAAAATACTAAAACCTTAAATCCTTCGGTGAATTTTAGAATAAAAAAATTTTCAATTACCAACAAAAGTCAAACAGAGTCAACCCATAATCCTAGACTCGATTAAACAATCCTGGCAAACTGAAAAATATTAAACAAGTCTAAAAAAAAAAGAAAAGGTAAATTTTGAACCAAAAATATAACACGATTAAAAACCTAAAAAATTTTATGATCTTACAAATAAATCAAAAATCCGGAAGTCAAACCAAAACCTCAAGTGTCAATAAAGTCTACAACAAATCATAGTATTTAGATCCGGCAATCCAGCTCTCATAAACCCTAAGCAACGGAATTGAGATAATTGTGGATAATAGTTTGTAATAATATAGAGAAACTTAAAATTTTGAGATTCGTTAGTTTTTAGCGTGTTTCGAACTCGAACGGGATCAGTTCTAGAAAAGCGTGTCTTTTGCTTGAAATAGTAAAAATATTTTGATGACACTATTAGATTCATGATAATACAATGATTTCAAAAATATTATTTTTATAATTTTTCGATAACTAAAAATATCAAATATCGCCTTTTACGTGTATTTTTTTACTATTAGTAATTTATTAGTTTTGTTTACTATTCATTGTCCTATCCTACATTATTCACAATTATTCATCTATCCCATTTTTTTATACCATATATTCTTACAACCTATATACCCATTTCTTTCAATTTTCTTTTCCCATAAAAATTCTACACTACATATTATTAAACTTCTCTTAAACTTTTCTTCTAAAATTAATTTTTAATTACTCTTTTCTTTCGTGCCATCAATTTTCTTTTCTTTTTTATTTATTTAATTAACTACAATTTCCCTTCTATTTTTCCTATAAATACCTCATCCCTCCTTCATTCTTTACATGCATATTATACACATAAAAAAACTCTACCAAAATCATTTCTTAACTTCTCTCTCTAATTTTTCTCTCCCAAAATTCTCTTCCCAACTTTCTTTCCTTTACACAAAAACCATCTCCCACATATTACTACCCACATATTCTTATAACCATCACTTTCTATCTTCAACAAATATACAATTTAGGTAAATATCTTCTATATCTATTTTTCCATGTTATGTAATTTAACATGACCATTGTGTTGTTTCTTAAGGATCATGTGAGTTATGGAAGCAACGACATGTTCATGTTTTGTTCTTTCACATGCCAAGAATTCCAATTATGTTATTTTGTTATTATTATGATATTATGTTGTTATTATTGTTATTATGCTCCTAATCTAACTTTATATATATATATATATATATATATATCATTATATATATCTATATCTATATTTCTTAGAGCCTAAATTGCTCACTATCTTCTCACTAACATGCTCTTATTATTATTGTTTTTATCATTATGAATTTTCTTTTTTTCTTTTTCTTTTCTTTCTTTTCTTTTCCTTTTGGGACTAGTCTATTCTTAGTCTCGGGAAACCTTGATGAAGCTAAGACTTCCAATACTTGACCGGGATACCTTGATGAAGCTAAGGTTTCCAATACTTGATACATTATTATGTGATATTTTTCATCTTTTTCATGCTACATAGTCATACACATGCATCATTATAATGATATTGTCTCAACAAAAATAAAGAGGAATTTTCTTTAATAAAATGAAACCAAACTCTTTTAATATATAACCTTGTCACTAAATAAAGATTTTTTCATCAAACACATAGAAAAATTATTTTAACAACTTCTTTTTCAGACTCATCATCAGTTTTATTAAATGATAATAAAAATGATTTTATCAAAGAAATTAACTAAGGAAATAAACACTATGTTTTTATGATGAATAACATGAAGTTTATTAAAACCTAGTGTTAATAACTCTTTGATATCCAAATTTTTCATAAAAGCTTAATTATACGATTTTTTTTTTTTACTCCACAAAAAATCAAGAATTGGACTAGTTTTCTAAGTTAAGACAAAATCAACTCACTAGTTTATAGATTCACTTAGAGAAATAAAAGTTTGTCAAGGTTCTAAAGGATAAACTCATTTTTAAAGAAATAAAAGAATATGAACATGATAAGCTCAAAAACAATAGATATTACAACAACTTAAGAAAATATTGAAAGGGTTTCTTCAAAGTAAAAATTTTATAGAAAACTCAAAAGAACAAGTTTTTAGAAATAAAAATTTATCTTTAAAGAAGTTAGGAAATAAAAGTATAAGAAGAAGACACTTACTTATAATTTTCAATCAAAACCTTTTAAAAGGAAAAATATATGTAATACAACTCAAATTATTAGATAAAATCAACAACTTAGGAAAAACTTTAGGAACTTCATTTTTATCACTATAGATAAAATTTGTAGAAGACCAAAGTTAAGAAAAATTTATTTATTTAAGAAAATAAATTAGAAAATAAAATAAGAATATACTCATTTATAATAACCCAAGAATTTATAAAGTTCTTTCAAAACACTTAAAGAGGAAATTGTTAAAGTTTAAGTTTTCAACACCATAAGACAAATTGTTTTATGAAAAATAATCGTTGAGACAATTTCATTAAAATTTTGCATACAATATGAGTCTATATATATATATATGTATTTAAAGGATTTTTTAATCATACAAATATCTATATTTTTGCTAAAGGATTTTTGGATAAAGAAAAGTTTAAAAATTTATGTTTTGAGGACTTAGAATTTCGTAATGATTATGTATCCTACCATTTCCAAACCCAAATGGCTTTTTATGATAAAAATAACCTTAAAAATAGATATTTTTTTGAGTGGGTAAAAAACGACATATAACATGCGAAATTCTGAGTCAAAATGAGTAAGTTATGGTCATTTTAAATTGAAATTTCATTATACACGATTTTTGACGAACATAGTGAAATCAAATTAGAAAGTTTAAGTAGAACTTCTACAAAAATACTCATCTTGAGTATTTCTTTTGTCTAAGTGACGAGAAATATGAAATTTCCCTTCCTAAGGATTACTATGACTAAGAAGATTATGAAATGAACGAGTGGGTTTTTCCTCTTAATTTCGTTACTTTGCTTATGCTTGTAAAATAATGACATTAGTATACTAAGAAAAGATAAAAATAGATACGTATGGGGAATTTAGGGATATATATATATATATGTAATTCTATACTTATGTGATGCAATGAGAATTAAGAATATCGCAACTTTGAATTGTCTTTTTAAGTATTTTGTCTGCCTACATATATAATTGCTTATTGTTTGCTAAATTGTTTAATCGCCCTTAAGAAACCTTAATAAGTTTTGGCTTATGAAAAAAATAAAAAGTTCATGCATAGCATCCATTGAATCACATTTCTTTTGGAAGGCTGCTACTTCTATGTGTAGAGTTAGATGGGCTATTAGCAGTTGGGACACGGGCCATGCTCCTTCCTAGAGAATCCACATTGCTCGGGAATGCAACTCTAGGTTCGAAGCCATGCCAACTGAACGCTTTGGGCAAAGGCCTAGGGACTAGCAGTAAAAAGTTGAGAGGATCTTCATCAACAATTCTCTAACCTTCAATACAGAGCGGTAAATCCATTATATATATGGTTTCCGAATAACTATATATATTTATGTAATCATATGATTGTTGCATAGCATGCATAGCATATGTGTGAAAATTAAATAAACTTTGTTGATATCACGGTGCGAATGAAAGGGAAAATCTCACTAAGCTAGTTATAAGCTTACACCCATAGATATTTGTTAAAACAGGTATACTTGTGGCTTTACTCGATGATCATGACATTAAGGAAATCATTAATAGATTTTAAACTCTTATGGAAGCAACGGGAACATAGGATGAAGTTATTTTGTAATTTCCTTATATGCGATGTATGTTAGTATTTTGGTAATTACCAAGAAATGTATTTATATAGACTTGAAGACAATAGTAGGAGTATGCCCTTAAGATTTGTAATCAACCATGTTTATGTTTTGTGATAAGTACTCCCCTTACCTTGTTACTTAATCGTTATCAATGTAAATTACGCTGCTCTGATGCGTTCCCTTGGTTGTAATGTATGCCTTATACATATATGGAAGCCTTTACGTGACTAAGATAGTCATTCTTAGGCTTTAGTATTGTGTACGACGAACTGTCACGTTTAGGGTACCCCTCGGAGCATGACAGACTAGCTAATTCAAGTTCAACATGTGTATAGAGAGAGGAACTACGCAACAACTGCTTTGACAAAATGGTTTTGTCTCAACTAATTGGCAACCATGTTCTCTTTAATATGCCTAATTCTCTTAGTAGTATTTGTATGTAGGACATCATTGGTGTAGCTTTTGAGCATTCATGTTATATGTAATATTGGGCTTTATTTTTGCCCCTTTTTTATTAAAAAATAATAATAAGGCATCGAGATGTAATAATGTGCCTTCTATATCTTCTTCTTTTTTTAAAAGATAACTTACATGAATATATCGAGTTAAAAGCTAGAAATTAAAGAAACCAGGCATTTTATATCATAACACATTCAAATAATTAAAAAAGTTTTTAGATAGTAAATACGATGTTACCCCTAATAATAATAATAAATAATAATAATAATAATAAGGTCTATGTTTTGGTATTTTTTACAAATAAATTATCTAAGTTTTATCTTTAACAAATACATGACATGTATTTTGATATTTTTACAAACAAGTGATTGAGTTTTATTTTTAACAAATACATGGCATACATTTTCGTACTTTGCAAATAATTGACCTGAGTTTCAATTTGCTCAAATTACATGGCCCATGTCCCTAATCTACTATTAAGATAAAGTAAAAAAAAATACAGGTTATGTATTTATCAAAAATCAAAACCTAGATCACTTGTTTGTAAAAATATTAAAATACAGATAACGTATTTGTTAAAAATATACCCTTGTAACTTATTTATAAAAGTACTAAAAGATAAGTGATGTATTTATTGAAAATCAAAACTCAAATTACTTACTTATAAAAATACCAAAGCATAAATTATGTTTTTATATTTTATCCTAATAATAGTAATATTTATGATTTGACATTGATACGAAGTTAATGATTTACCCATTCTCTCCATATATTTGGAATATCGGACATCATAAAAGAATATATTTCGCTTTATTAAAGAGATTCGGCGTGGAAGGAGGCCCTGAGGCCTCATACCTGCCTTGGCCTGCTGTTCGGTCTATCCTTCTTCCACGTGTAGATTTGAAGAAGTCGTTTTCAGTTCTTATTAGGTTCTTTCTTCACTTTAGTGAGAAAGATGCTTTCGCAAAATACATAGTGAAAGTTAAATAGTCAATGGGAATCCTCGCTTAGATAGATAGCCGATTCATATTCCAAACTTACCCTTTTCACTTTGGGAATTTTTCTTTTTTCTTTTTTTTTTTTATGTTGGTCTAATGAAGATTAGTATTGCATTCTTAAAGCAATATATATATATATATATATGTATATAGAGATGCAGTACCTATATATCTATCTATTTATATTTTATTAAATTCAATTTGATAGATACTATTATTGATTTAATATATGTTCTTGGTCTACTTATCAATTTATGATTGTGCAATATATCCCCATAAAATTATTTCATTTATGATATATGTAATTACTCCAGAGCTCTGAAGAAAATATTTTAATCTTTAAAAATCTATTAAAAAGTGCATCAATCTTTCCAAGTCGGCACTAAAATGTAGTTCTTTGGTGACAGTTTAGAAGAAGTATTAAATGTATTTTATATTGGTTGCACAATTATGAATAGTTTATATGGGCCCCTTGTAGCAATTATTGCCCGATTTTACAAATCACATATCTATCAAATGATGAAAATAACGCTTCACGGAGCATAGACTATTTGACCCCTTTTAAGTTAGAAAACCATCTTGTCAAATAGAAAAGTATGCGGAAATAGGTGGAAACCAACCTAAGGGTATGTTTGCATGGTCTGTTTTTATTTGTATTTTTTTTTACATTTGATTGTATGTATATATTTATTTATATATGATTTATATGGTTTATTCATGAATAAAATTATATATTTTTTAGTTATATTTACCTTTTATAAATAATCTGATTGGAATAAATATTAAAAATGAACGTGAAAATGGGTAAAAAGATGTATTCGACTTCTGAGTATAATAAGGTGTGAAAATGAGATGAAAATCGTAAAAATTGATGGAAATTTTTTTGCTCAAAACCTCCTTTTTACTCTCTGAGTTTGCCGAGTTTGGAGAGAAAGTTATGGGAATTGATAAAAATATTGTTAAGTTAAAAAATATTCCCTTAAATAAAAAGACATCACTGTCCAAGTTTAGGAATTTTAATTGAATCCTCTCATATATCTTTTCTTTTCATTAAAAAAAAGGAAAATGAAATATTTCTACTCATTTTCTTCCGCTTTCGCCTTTATTTCCAAATAAAAACAAAAGTTAAGCTTCCTTTGTTTTCCTTTCCTTTTTTAAATTTTTTTCTTTCCATAATTTTCAATCTATCTCCTCTTTATTGAAAATTTGCCAAATACAGCATAAGTCGGATGTCAGAGCATATACCATGAATTCTTTTTTTGGTTATTTACCATGATTTTTAGTATTTAGAAGCCAGAGATTATTTATATTATTAAAGTGAAATCATCCATTTTGATGTTTTTAGTATAAATATTTTTAACATAATGTTTTTAGCATATAGACATAAAATATTTTTCATATACCTGAAATCATGAAAATTAAATAGGGTTTTAATATAATTAAATAAGAGTTGAATAGACATAGTCTTTTCTTTTTTTGACATATGAGCATAAAATATTTTTGGTATCCTTGAAATCATAAAATTAAATAGAATTTGAATAAAATTAAATAGGATTGAATAGACATAGTTTTTTTCACATAAAATATTTTTTGTATCTCTGAAATCTTGAAATTAAATAAGGTTTAAATAGAATTAAATAGGGGTTAAATAAATATAGATCTTTTCTTTTTTAGCCTAAGCATGTATCTTTATATACCGATCTAAACATCTGATACTATATTTATGCATGTCAGTTACCCAACATGAACAAGTTACCTGTGAAAATATAATTATAATTATAATTATAATTTGTAATTAATTTCCTTATTTTTAAGACTAATTAAGGTTATCCTCTTCCAACCTGTCAAAACAATATATCTATTTTATTTATATATGTTGGGTTGTTTTATTTGCACATACATGTCGTTTACTTGTATAATATAAATGTAAAACACACAGAAGAAACATGCAGCTATTCCAGGTCTCTATATACCAGTAGCTTAAGAGTATACGTCGGTGGTGTTGGTTGTCGGCATTGCCTTCTACAACATGAACACGACCGTGATCGAGACTGTTATATATTCTGGTCTCTCTTCATCATTTCAATGCCGGCTCAAGACCGACAACCCTCAAGCTAGAGCTAGAGGCCTTCCTCTCCAATATTGGCAACTTACAGGAGGTTTTTACCTTCTGTGTTATCTTCTTGTATTATTATAAATAATATGCTAAGGATCTCATTTAAAATTTTAAAGCTTCATCTTAGTTTTTAAGTATTTTCCCTCCTAAAGTACCTCTTTACTTATGGCAAAAAGAAAAAAAAAAGTACCTCTTTAATTTGTCTCCTGCCCATAAGTCCTTCGGTTAATGTCATCTAATGCTATATTTGTTAAAAGTTGAAAACTATAAAAAATAAATAAGTAAACAAATTTTAGGGTTCTTCGGTGTAAGAAATCAATTACAATGATCAGGGAAAAAAAAAAGTAGCAAAGAAATAGTGTCCAATGCATTTCATTGTACATGCTCTTATAATATAAATACAAGAAATACAGATCCTTTTTTTTTTTAAATGTGTACTTATAATCCTTAAGGTTTACCTTTTTTTCTGTTTAATTTGTAAATTAAGGAAAGTAAAAAAAATGTAAATAGAGAAAATTAAAATAAATAGTGCGTGGATCTTGAGTATGTATTTACTTCGGATTGTTATTAGGCTAGTCGACAAGGTAATTAGATTACAAACGATTTTTTCCAATCTCTTTTCTTACTTTTTTTTTTATTTTTCTTTTGTATCTTCAATATTTTCATCTTATATTATATCATTGGTTATATTTAATATTATTCTTTTTTTGTAAAATATACGGACAACCTCTGAAAATTTTAAAAAATCTCAAATTTTACAAAAATCAGCGCTTAATCCTTCCAAATCTGATCTCGTTGTTTATGTTAACATGGAATTATAATAGACACGCTTACTTAATAAATAATAACTGCAAAAGGTGAAAAAGGAAAATGCAAAAATAATAATAATAATAATAATACAGAAGAGGAAAGGGAAATAAAACCGTAAACCGGTGACCTTTAAATGTGCTCCGCCATAACTACTGACGCTGCTATTTGGAGCGCTGAGGTGATACCTTGCCTCTCTAGGGTGGAAAATCCATAGCATTCCAGCAAGAACTTCTTACCCAATTATTATTTATTGCTCCACAGCATATATAAGTTCTGTCACACCCCAAATGGTATCCTAGACATAACAATCCGTCAAATATGATAATAAAATTTAAGAATTCCTTTCCAAAATCATGCAAAAACTTCAGACGTCTATCACGTCAATAGGAGACTAAGATGGGATGTATAGTTCGAGATAGTAAATATAGCATACAAGAAATCTAAATAACTATGTAACTTCAACATTATAGAAATATTGTTTTTACATCATCTTAGGAGCATTCTTTTGATAAATCTCCAAAGAATATTATGTCAACTTAGTCTTTCAAGTAAAGGAACAATACTTGGAAAGAAATCTATTCTAAGATCTTCAGAAGGATTTCTAAAAGCTTCTCATAACATAATTCTACTTGGGCTCATAAAGTCCTTGGGCAAAAGAGATATTGGTCATGCTTCAACAAAAGTTTATTGGAGTGTAAGCTTAACTAGCTTAGTGAGAATATTTCAGGATTAACGTACTCGTAACGATAAATTCAAGCAAGTTATTAAACAAGTATATGAATGCATCGAGCAAGTGAGCAAGCAATACATATGAACTATCGAAAATCAAATGTTTTCAATGGATTTACCCCTCCATTCGGTGGTTAGGTGTTTCTGGCTCTTTAAGACCCATCTTTAAAATCCAACTTATTTGGTTTATTTCTGGCTTCTACTCGTCCATCCTAAAATAGCTCTTTCCAGTTTCTTTTCGCCTATCCTTAAATATTTCTTTTAGGCTCCTATTCGCCCATGCAGACTTACAGCTGCTACAAACCCCACTACTATACTCTTGTCCCATCGAGTATAGTAGCTAATGAAATGAGACTAACTACGTGATATACATGAACCAATTAATTTATATAACTTGAAATATATAAAAGGTGATTTAAGGCTATCACAGAATTGCAGACACTTCATCATGATAATAGCAAAACACAATTTGATTAACAACAATTCATGTCCCGATATGCTTAGTATTCTTTCAACCAATGTTATCATGCATAATTCATTTTCATCTTTTCCTACTTCTAGTACCTCTAGCTATAAGCACAAACAAGTACATAAATATAGAAGATAAATTCACTCGACCATCCTTGCTACACTTCTTTACTCGTAGTAGTCCTCCGAATATGGATCCTTCCAAACTTCATTACCTAAATGAAAGAAATACCTGAAATGAGTATTTCATAGAAATTCTACTTGAACTCTCTAATTATATTCTTGTATTTTCGTCAAAATTCGAATAGAAGGAAATTCTAGCTTAAAATGGCTATAACTTACTCATTTTAACTCGGAATTCCGCATATTTTATACCGTTTTCTACCTACTCAAAATGATCTATATATTTCTAAGGTTATTTTTGTCATAAAAAGCCATTTGGGTTGCAAATCACTATGGTACATCATAGTTACGAATTTCATAGTCCTTAAAATATGATTTTTCCAAACTTTTTTTATCAAAAACTTTGTATAGTTAAAAAATCCTTCGAACATATATATATATATATATATATACTTATACTGTATGCATGATTTTTGTGGTATAATGTGCGTTTTCCTAACTAGATCAAGTTATAATAAATTATTTCCTATGATCTTTTCTTATGACCTAGTTCACACTAGGCAAGTGCACATATCAATTGTAGTATTGGAATGGATTATAGGATCATATTTCTTGGGGCCGTCAGTAAGTATTACTACTCACCCTCTTAATTATTGTTTAGCAGAATAAATTTAGATCAAAATTTAATATTAATTTACATAAATAATTTTCAACTAAAACTATACTATAACATAAATTTAAATTAACTAATAACAATTTAGACTCGCTTCACCAATTAGATAACATATACTACAAACTCCATAGTTGTTGAATCACTCCTAACTGTGGGATTCCTATTTACTAGTTCAATAACTCTCTCGAGTCTATTGAACCCTAATCCTAGTCTTGTCTGTCGGAATCTCTTCCTAGTTAACAGCCGACTAAAATTGTTTTAGAAATATGATCCCAATGGTAATTATTTAATTATATGCAGAAAATTCCACAACCCTATCTCTAGATGTCATGAGAAATCTTTCTCTATAATGTAGATCTATTCTACGGGTAGATTTCTCAATCATATCTCGTGAAAATCTGATCTAATCCTAAATCATGCACTACTTAGAATTAGAATAAATTAATACACTAAAGAAATTAAGAATTCATACAACATTTAAATATATAATTCATTGAAATATGTGTACCCTATGGCTACACAAATCCTAATAATTAATCATACATGATATAATAAGAAAACAGAACAATAGATATAAAATAGAAATAAAACATAATAATACTTCCTTATTCACAATACAAATGTCTGAACACTTCAACAACCAAATACAAGTATATATGTATGTATATATATGTATATATGTCTATATATAGATCTCTATGTGAATCTTTATATAGATCTCTGTAAATCTATGAATAATGTTTATCTATCTCTATCTATATTTTGTATCTCCCAATGGATGTCTTCTCCTTCTCTTTTATAATCTCAGATTTTCGTGAAGTAGTGCAATACTTGGATGAATAGTTGTACCTTTTAGCCAATTAATACAACAATTAAATGAATAGTTGTACCTTTTGGCAAACCAATACAACACTTGGATGAATCATTGTACCTTTTAGCCAACCAATATAACAATTGGATGAATAGTTGTATCTTTTATCCAACCATTGTGTCACTTAAATGAAAGAAAATCAAAAACGTCATTTGGTAAAAAACTCAATCACGAGCGACCAAAATGGCATATGTTCTTCATTTTTCTTTGAATCACGCATGACCAAGAGGGTGTTATTCTCACTGTTCTTGTCACACCCCGCCCCCGCAGGCGACGGCGATGCGATGCCAGGGCAGGCAAACCCACACTGGCCCCCTAGTGGTAATGGTCGACATCCACCCTCAGGTGAGACCCCAACCAACGCATGCCCCGCAGGGTACCACAGGCACTATAGGTATTGTTACCCTTTGGCAGAGTTGAATCCAGTCTGCAGACTCTAGGATTCGAACCCCAGACCTAAGGCTTTTGCCTGCCCAAAGGCAGTTATGTAAAAAGGGTGGAGCTGGTAACACATGGGGTCTCCAGCGTTACTGCTTTCTTAGGGTTTGGCCGCCTATAATCTTTAAGGCATTCTCCCCCCCAGTACTCACAGCGTGAGAGATATCCCACACGGGTGAGGCTTCACCCTTTTTACATACATATAAGCCTCCACCTACAGCCCATAGTACAACTCTTCGATCATGTCTGTAAGAGTTGTACTATGGGCTGTAGGTGGAGGCTTATATGTATGTAAAAAGGGTGAAGCCTCACCCGTGTGGGATCTCTCTCACGCTGTGAGTACTGGGGGGGAGAATGCCTTAAAGATTATAGGCGGCCAAACCCTAGGAAAGCAGTAACGCTGGAGACCCCATGTGTTACCAGCTCCACCCTTTTTACATACATATAAGCCTCCCTACAGCCCATAGTACAACTCTTACAGACATGATCGTAAGAGTTGTACTATGGGCTGTAGGTGGAGGCTTATATGTATGTAAAAAGGGTGGAGCTGGTAACACATGGGGTCTCCAGCGTTACTGCTTTCCTAGGGTTTGGCCGCCTATAATCTTTAAGGCATTCTCCCCCCCCAGTACTCATAGCGTGAGAGAGATCCCACATGGTGAGGCTTCACCCTTTTTACATACATATAAGCCTCCACCTACAGCCCATAGTACAACTCTTACAGTTCTTCGTTTTTCTCCAAATCACCTACCTTTGCACAGGCGCGGGGGGGGGGGGGGGGGGGGGGGGGGGGGGAGATTCTTGCTATAGGCAAATTTTCTCCTTCATATCACGGTCGACCAAAGGAGAGTGATTGCCTCTGATATGCATTTTTCTTATTCACGGGCGACCAAGGGGTTGTGATCCTTGCTATGGATGATGTTTTGGGTCCATTTTGCTCCAATTTTCTCCAAACTGTGTTGTTATGATTAAAAGTTGCCTGAATTGAAAATATTATTTAAATAAAAATATAACTTAAGACCCGAATTTTACTTAAAAAATAATTAATATCATGGATAATTCATGTCTATCATAGTGTTGTCTCAATATTGATTTTCACAAAACAATTTTTTTAAGAAATTTAAAAGATGAAACTTTGAAAATTTTCCTTTTTAAATTACTAGAAGGAAGCTTATAAATTCTTGGGTTGTTATAAGTGAGTGTTTTCTTATTATAATTCATTTCCTAACTTTTCAAAAGTAAATTAATTTTTCAAAATTTGGTTCTTTAAGTTATTTACCAACTTGATTTATAGTGATTGAAAAATAAACTTTTCAAAAATTTCCTTAATTTGTTGGTGTGGCCTAATATTTGACGTTGTGTTAAATATATGTTTTCCTCTCATTTTTATATTCTTTTTTCCTCTTTAGAAAATAAGCTTATTTTTAAAACTTTACTTTCTTGGCAAATTTTATTTTTTCTAAGTTGGTTTCCAAAATATTGAGTTGATTTTACCTTAATTTGAAAAACTTGTTTTATTCCTAATGTTTATCAAATGATGGCATAATCCCTTTAGATAAGTTCCTAAGAAAAGCTTTCCTAATAAAGAATTATCAATATTAGAACTTAGCAAAATTCTTATTTAACTTCGAAAAGAGAATAACAATATTAAAAACTAAGTCTTGTAGAAGCTTTCTTAGTAAGTAATTTTCAAAGTTTATGATGAACCTATTTAAGTATTATAAAGATGTGGTTAGATTAAAATCTTAAGTTTAATGCTAAAAATGGTATGTTTATGGAGCATTTAGTTCCTACTTATAAATGAGATGAGTTTCCTTTATTATTTGAAGAAATTTTCATTACTAATACTTTGAAATTTATGATTAGTTTGTGTAAACTTTTGAAAAGAATTCATTAAAAACAAAACTTAGATCTTTTGTTGAAAAATCCTTTGTTTAAGTAACAAGGAATTTAGCTTACTTTTCTTTATTAACAAAAAAAACCCATTTTTATTTTTATTAAGACAACAACATTCTAATCATGTATAAATATGATTATGTAGCAATGAAAAAGTAAGAATAATACATAATAGTAAGAAATATACATAAGCAAATAAACATAATAATATGATCAAATATTGGGAACCTTAGCTTCATCAAGGTATCCCCGTCAAGTATTGGGACCCTTAGCTTCATCATGGCTTCACTGGACTAAGAATAGACTAGTCCCAAGAAAAAGAAAGAAAAAAAAAAAAAGAAAAGAAAAAGCAATAATAGTAATAAGAATAATAAAAGCATGCTAGTGAGAAGTTAGTGAGCAATTTAGGTTGTAGGAAATATGTAGATATACATATAAATAATAATACATATTATAATGTTAGATTAGGAGCATAATAATAACAATAACAACATAATTACAATAATATAACAAAATAATATAATCGGTATTCTTGGCATGTGCAAGAACAAAACATGAATATGTTGTTGCTTCTACAACTCACATGAATGTATGAGAAACAACACTATGGTCATGCTAAGTTACATAACATGGGTAAATGAATGATGGTAGAAGTTTTACCTAAGAGTGTTTGTGAGTGGAATGAAAATGGTAGATGAATGTGATATTATGTGAGTAGTAAGGAATGGTAGATGGTTTTATGTATAGTGAAGATTTATAGGAAAGATTGAATAAAAGAGAGTTTTTGTAGAGAGAATTTGTGGAGAGAGAAGTTGTAGAGAAATTTTGAGAAGTTTTGTTATGTAAAATGAAGGTGTGAAAGAAGTGGAGGGAAATGGGGTATTTATAGAATTTTAGAGTGGAAATTAGATATAATAAAATAAATTAAAAAAGAATAAATTGGGAAAGAAGAGAGAGGGGGCTGGTGGCAATAAGGGGAAGAGAGAGAGGATTTTGTTTTGTTTTGTAATTTTTGTAAAAAAAAGTAATAATGTGTATGGTGTGATGTGAATAAAGTTATCTTGGAAATATAAAAATGTAAGAAATAGGTTATAAGAAAAAGTAGAGATAGTGAAATAGTAATAAATAGAAAAAAAAATTACTACGAATAGTAGGCTAGACAAATAAAATATCGATAGTAATAAAATACGCGTAAACAAGCTATATCTGATATTTTTAATTACTGAAAAATTGTGAAACTGATATTTTTAAAATTTTTGTATAATTACGAGTATTTTGGTGTTATCAAAATATTTTTACTAATTTGGGTATTATACACGTTTTTCGAGAACTGATCCCATTTGGGTTCAAATCGAATCGAATTTTGGCAAATCTTATCTTTTTAAGCTATCTTATATTATTTTGAATAATAATCCATCATTAACTTATTTCTATTGTTCTCAGGTTTTGAGCGTAAGATTGCCGGAGTTAAAACTGTTGGATTGTCATTATCTTTGTTGACTTATGAAACTTCGGTTTAACTATGATTAGAGTTTAATCCAATTTTACCTTAGAAATTGAGAGGTTTACATTAGGGATTAGATAGATGAATTGTCTCATGTTCGAGTTTTGAGTTGAACGATTATTGAATTTTCTTTTTTTGCAGATTCTCGTTTTCTTAAGGCCATGAAATCCCATGTTTGATATTGTTTAGGGTTTGGTTTTAACTTGGGTCTGCTTTTAGGGTTTCAATTTGGTATTTTAATTCATGAACTATTTCTAGGAATTGCAAAAAATTCGGGGTTTACAAGTTCCTTTAGATATTCCTTTCTTTTCATCAAGTAGTGGCTTTGATAACATGATAGTTGTAAACCCCTAAAATTTTCGGCCAATTTTAAGTTTGATCTTAGAACTAAAAGTCAACCGAAACCCTAAAGGTCAACAAAAGTCTAGTACAAACCCTAGAATTTAGATCTGGTATTTCCGTATTCTTTAGCTCCTAGAAAACGAAGTTGAGTTAATTAGTGATAATAGTTCGTAATATCTTGAGGAAACATAAAAATACCATATTTGCAAATTTCGAGTGTTATTTGAACTCAAACGAGATTAGTTCTTGAAAAGCGTGTCCTAGAGCCCGAAATAATAAAAATATTCTGATAACATCGTTAGGACCGATTTAAAACAAGGATTTCAAAAATATCAGTTTCGTAAATTTTCGATAACTAAAAATAACAGATATCGCATTTATACACATATTTTCTTACTACTGGTATTTTACTAGTCACATCTACTTTACATTACACTATTCTACACTATTTATCTATATCTACTTTTTCTAACACCTACTCTTACAATACTATACACCTATTATCTTTACTTTTTATCTTTCTCATAACTTTATATCATATCTACCTTACAAATTAGTATTTTCAATACACAAAAATCCAAAATTATATCTCCCTCTCCCTCCTCACTCCATGGTCGATGCCCCCCTCTCTCTCTTCCTCATATTATTTTTTAATTTTTCTTTAATTAAATCACTCAAAAATCACTTCCCATTTTCCTATAAATACTCCCTCCTCTTTCATTTCATTCACACATCTTCTACCCATAAATTTCACTCCCAAAACTCTCTCTAATTCCCCTCTCAAATACTCTCCCAAAACTCTCTAAAGTTTCTTTCACAAAGCCCTCTTCTTCTTCTACAAACACTACCACAATTCTTACTTTAGGTAAGAATTCTCCTTAAATTTCTCTTATCATGTCATGTAACTTTACATAGCCATAGTGTAAGTTTCTTAAACTTAATGTTATGGAAGCTACACTATGTTCATGTATTTTACTTGTTCATGAATATATATTTATGCAATTCTATGTTGTTATTTTGCTCATATTATTATTGAATTTTTCCTAACTTCTTATATATATGTAACTAGATATAATCAGGTACTTATATATATTCTTTAGAGCATATAAGTTTATTGTTATTTATTTAATTCCAAGTTATGCAATTTATTTATTTATTTCATGTTAAGACTGGTGTCTAGTCTAAGACTTGTCTTCATCAAGTCAAAACAATATTTGTTTTTTTTTTTCCTTATTTCTTTTTGGGACTAGTCCATTCTTAGTCTTGGGATACCTTGATGGAGCTAAGGTTCCCAATACTTGACATATTTCCTTACTTGTTTATTTTATTACTTATTATGTCTTTCTTATGTTTTCATAAATTTATGATTTCATGTTCATAATCATGCATGAACATATTGATTTTGTCTCAACAAGATAAAGAAGGAAAAATGGTTCCTTAAATAGAAGCTCTTTTCAAAGTAAATGTTATCATGACTTTCTTAACAATCTATCTTAGTATATCTCTTCTAAGAAATCTAATGGAGCTCATAATAAAATTTAGAAACCAAAGAATATAGGAATTTTTAGATAAAACACACTTACACCTTACAAAATTGTAAAGTGGAAAAGTATTCTTTAAAGATTTAAAATTTTCAAGTTCTTGTTTAAACAAAAGTTTTACTAAATTTCACTCTTCATCAATACTTGTAATTTCAAATAAACTAGTTTGATAAATACCAAAGAAATTTCCTTTCATAAAAATAGAATGATCTTAAGGAATAAGATTAATGAACAACTTAGGAAATCATTTCTTTAAATGTAAGAAAATATAGAATTATTACTACTTTCAAAAAGTATTAGAAACTAAGCTATAAGAAAAATGAAAATCATTCTTTTGAAAATTTAAAAGACTAAGGAAATGAAATTAAGGAAAAGAAAATACTCATTTAAATAACTTGAGAAATTTTCTAGCAAGCTAAAGAAGAAATTTTCAAAAGTTTTAGAAGACTTTACTTTTATCAAAAATTTATGGTTGAGACAACTTCATTAATTTCATGCATTTAACATGAGTCAATGAATATATATATATATATATATACACACACACATTCCAAAGATCTTTCAAACCATTATAATATCTGTAAACCCCGAAAACTTCCACCATATGATACAACCCTAGATTAGAAATTATGGGTTGACTAGTAACCTTAAGAATTAATTAGAAACTCTAATTAGATAGATACTTTAAATTTGATCGGTTTAGGACTCATAGACTTTATAAAAGGATTTCTTGACCTCAAGTGATTCCAAAAACAAGATTTAGTATTCTGAGTTAATAATTCAGGTTTTGATCAAAGAAACTTCCAATCTAAACCCGAATCTTTGTCAAACAGGCAGAATATATAGGAAAACCTCAATATGAATATCAAGTGATTATCTTAGTATTCAATAGAGCTTTGGAATTAAACCAAGGTATAGTAATGAACCTATACTTGCATTGAAACCCTAAAATTTGAGATTATTAGTTAGTAGTAAACTACATTGATAAGATTTCATAGTGAGTATCCAAATCTAAAATGTATAACTAGTATAGCCTATATATTAGTAGCTTTATTACTTAAATGGTTCAATAGAGTTGTAGTTGGAAAATTGTGTTCTTAGGATAAACTGTTAGAATTATAAATACCCAATAAAAACATAAATTGATATATAACTTGAAATCTAGACTTCAAATATAGAATTGAATCATACCAATAACCAAATTAGGGTTTTCTAAAGCCCTTGGAGTCTGAAACAAAAATTGACCCGAAAAGCTTTTCAAACTCAAATCGCGTGGGATAAATTTTTCTTAAACAATTAGATACGTATTATTAAAGTTTAAATTTGTATTTTTTGTTAAACTAAACACTTCATAGGATTCATTAAAGACCTTTGTATATATATACTTACATATATAAGCTAAAATATACCCTAATATTGTATTAAACTACCCGAAAACCTAACTAAATAATAGTTAACTAATATATAATACATATATATATATAACCTTGGCTTGCTGGAGACGAATCTGATGTGTTTGGAGGGCTGAGATCTTATTGAATTTGGTGAGCCGAATTTCCTCCATTATTTGTGTTAAAGTCAATACCAATCTTCTTCAAAGCAAATAAAAACGTGACAAATCATCTCAGCCTTAATGACAATCAGACAAAGGATCAAATGGACAACAAAACAAGGGCAATTTGTTCAGATTCGAAGAATGAACACGGCTGGGAAGTTGCACTAGGTTATGTATATATATATGCAAACGAGCTCGGTTGGAGAAGCAAACGATTCCCAAAAATTCTCAAACCTTCCAGAACTCATCCTAGCTTATTAGGAGTCGAACAAAGCCTGGAATCAATTTTTAAACCATCGCATTAACCCAGTTCGAAATTTCGAACAGAAACCCTAGGAAACGCGTGGAAAACGAGCTCGAGGTAAGAGATGTTATTCCGTGAATTTTCTTTGAGTTTTAAGGATTGCTATTAACTCTTAGACATCTTAGGAAGCTAACCAAGGTAGCTGGAAGCTTCGAATTTCATCGGAACGTCACGACGAAGGTAATCTTTCCAAACCCTACCGAGCTCGATGATCCAAATTTACGATGAACATGTTGTTTATATCTAGTTTTTCTTGGATATTTAGGCTTCTAATGTTCCTAGGAGTAGTTTAGAACCAAAATCCCGACGTTCTAACGTCGGGATTTGCCAGATTTTGCCGCGGCTCATCGGGGAAGACGATGAACAGTGCTCCCCCGATGAGCACGGGCTGGGTACACGGGCGTGTACACCCCGTGTACCTCTCGGCCAATTTAAAAAAAAAAAAAAAAGAAAAAGAAAAGGAAAACGATTCTGAATAAATATATATATAATAAATATTAATATAAGTAATTCTGGAAATTTTAATATTTTTCCTGCATTATTCATTTTCTGGAATAGTAATAATAATATATAATAGTAAATCCGAATTTTATTTATTTATTTATTTAAATTCAAAAACAAAATTTTTTTTTAACTTTATTAAATGTAGAATGTTTTAATACTTAATCTATTATTATTAATCCAAAAAGGAGTTTTTGAAATATAAATTACTTAAGTAAATAATTTTCGGATAATAAATTTTTAATTATAATTATTAATAATCTTTTTATTATTAAAAGAATTTTTTATTTTCGAAAATATTATTAAAAATAATAAAAGTAAGACCAAAATTACTTTAACATAAGATCATTAGTATAATTCTTAATGTAATATAATTACTCCCTCCAATTTATTTTCGGAAATTGAATTATTATTATATTTATTAATATATTATTACTATTGTCATTATTATTGATTATTATTGCTATTGTTATTATTATTATTATTATTATTACTATTTTATTATTATTATTGTTATTATTGTTGTTTTTAGTATTATTGATAGTATAATTATTTTAATACTATTATTGATGTTAATTATTAATGTTTTTACGATTTTCGAAAAAGGGAAAATAAATTCAAAAATAGTTATTATTAAGTTAATAAATTCTTTTATTAGTAAAAATGTTTTCATAACAAGATATATATGTATAAATTATGAGTTAGTAAATATTAAGTATATACTAGAATAGCTATATGAAAACAGATAACAATGGAAATCTAAATACTCCAAATTTGTGAGTATAGAAGTATCTATAGTCTATAAGAAAAATTTATTGGGTAATTTAAAAGAAATTGATATATTTAGGCAATAAAAATGAATCAATGAAGTTATTAACTTTCAAATACCCAATTGATCGATTCACATATCCAACCAGAACCAACCATTAGGACATTTAAGTATTCCTAGAAACTCAATTATATAGCCTGGAAATTTTTAATCTTTATACTGTCTATATCAATAGGTGACTCGGGTATTGGGGAGGACCTACCTGAAGATTACTACGATTAACTAGGATGGGCAGGTGAGTGATTCAGTTTTATTACATTGGTTGTGCTTGTACTAGTAGTGAACTTTCAATAAAAAGATAATGAAAATTGATGATCTGTTTAAAATATGAAAGTTGTGGATTGTATTCCATTGATTGCCATGTCACTCTAAATCAAGTGATAACACAATTGCCTGTATCTAAATAATGTTTGTGGTTTATAATGAATTGTCTGTTTTGGTTGATCACCCCTAAATTGACTAATAACTACTGGTACCATAATGGAAAATAATCATGCATAACATACTATGCATAAAAAGCATTGAGTAAGTGGTAGCCTACTACGTGTTAGATTCTCGGATCTCTGGTAATGCTTGAATTATCTAGGCCAGAGAGCTAGTAGTTAATTGCAAGATTACTTTTGTTCTGTTAATACCATAGGAACTACATGGTAAATGAAGGACGCCGCTTATGGTATTACTTGAGAATAACTAACACTTAATGGAGTTTCTAAAGCTAAACAGGAAATAAATAATGAACATGATAAGTATAAAGAGATAACTAAATTGAGATTGTTATTTCCTGAAAGCTTAAAGTATCTCCTGGGTAGGTGGACCATAGATTGTGATCCTTCAACCCCGATGGGAGGGCGTAAATCTTCATCCTGTTTGGATTCCGGATTATCCAAACTTGTAATGTTCATTTGTGTGATTGCTGCATTTCATATGATTGTTAAATAACTTGTGTGCTATGTGTAATAAATTCTGATTACTCACTGAGCTCGTGTTTTAGCTCACACTCCCACAGTCCTTTCAGGTTCACTCTGCGACCGTGGCTCATTACTAGCAGGAGCATGGTCCCGGTAAGAGACTAGAAGCCAGAAGTCTAAAGTTTAGTATAGAATTAGAATATCTATATCTGTAATAGTCTTATGGTGCATGTAATGTGCATTAGAAGCATCAGTTAAGGTTGTAAGGAATTCTGAAGCTTATGATCTGTAATATAGTAGTTTGTAATAGTTGTTTACTAATTTGCATCTTATATATGTTTGTTTATTCCATCCAAGCAACTAAAAGATCCTGTTTTTGAAAATCATGTCACTCCTAGAAGGTAACCTAATAATGATAATCAAGTGGTTCTTGATTTTTATTATTAGAATACCCTCGGGGCGTGACAATATCTATATCTTTGATACAAGTTTTTGTAAAAAGAAGAAAAAGTAAGTTATGCAAAATTCGTGGTGAATCTAGTCACCACTGTTTTGGAGCTCAAATGACTTAGTTCGATAAAAATAGTTTTATAATTGTGTAGATCTTTTCGAATAGGTAGAAAACGGTATATTATACGCGCAATTCCGAGTTAAAATGACCAAGTTATGGCCATTTTAAGTTGGAATTACCCTCTATACGAATTTTAACGATCTTATGACATAGTTTTTGAAAAGTACCATAGAATCAACAAGAAATACTCATAAGGGTATTCTTCTTGATTAAGTGATCCCGAGGAGGAGTGTTCATACTTGGAGAATTATTTCGATTAGAGGAATTTCCGATCGACTCATCCATAAGGAGAAAGTGTCATCATGGCTGAGTGAGTCTCCGCTTTATTTTTCATGCTTATATTTGTGCTTGTAAATTTAGTTGCATTATATTTAAGGTAAGATAAAATAGATGTTGTATGATAATGTATTGAAAGAATATTAAGTATATCGAAGCTTGAAATGCTTGTAATAAATTGTATGAGTGTTGTTACATTAAAGTATTTGAAATTGGTTGATCACTTGTAAGAAATTAAAATATAACGACTAGGCTTTAATTAAAAATTTACACATACACTTCACATGATGAGTCACATTGCATTCGCTATTATATAATTGGTGGGACAAATGTATGATAGTGGTGGTAGGCATAATCGGTATATCATGTATATGGCGAGTAGGAGCTGATAGAAACTACATAAATTGGTAGCTAGTAGGAGCCTGTAATAACTACATGTTTTGATGATATATAGGAGCCAGTAAGATCTATAAAAATGTTTTTAAATTAGTAGTTGTAATTGGCCGGAATACCTAACTCCAAAATAAAGGCGTAATTCATTCAACATATGATTCCTAAAAGTCATATGTCTTGTTTGCTCACATGTTTGTTGCATCCTATTTGCTTGCTTAATAAACTTGATTGATATTTTGTTTCAAGTATGAAATTTTGGATTTACTCACTAAGCCCATAAGCTTACGCCCCTATAGATATTTGCATTCTCATGAACACTTGTTTTTGTACCCGAGGTCTCATCTTATCAGCTTAAGTTTTCTTTTGGAGCGTTTGAAGGAATTCTACTTGAAGAATTAGATTAGAATTCCTTTCAAATCTTATGATGTAGTATTAAAGTATTGTAAAGACTATTAGCTATTTCGATCTTTGGGTTTGAGGGGGGGTATGCCCCTAAGAATGATGTAACAGATCTTTGATTATTAATATTATGAACTATTTATTTCTGGATTTTTGTATATTCATTATTACTTGCTTAGACCACACTTCCTAAAAGCGTCTCCTATTACCGTACTAGATGCCTTACATGAAATATTAAGACTTTTACGTCACTAAGGTGATCATTCTTGAGTCTTGATATTATATATGGCAAGTTGCCACGTTTATGTACCTTTTGGGGCGTGATAATAGTGGTTGAGAGATTAATGCAGGAAATAGTTTTAGCACCTTAAATTATGATATATGTAATACTTGCAACTAATAACTTAACATTATGTTTATACAAATATATGCTAGTTTAGTTGAAAAAGGAAGCTCTGTCTGTTTCATCATGTTCTCTCATTTTAGCATCATATTTTTATCGTTTTCAAACGTTAAGAAACAAATACTAACTCGGAAACTAACCATACAAATAGATACAGATATAGATCAGATATAAATATGATATAGATAAAATTCGACAATCCAAACAATCCCAGGTGGAGCTGCTCAAATCAAATCAAAATAAACCTCAAGGAATTTTGACAAGGTCATCCTTTCCCAGCCCAGTTGAAGTTACGACCTAGTATCATTATAAGACCCACTCTCCACTCTCCCATAGATTTGAAGACTTGAATCGGGCAATCATGCTTAAAAAAATTCCAGCATAAATTGCAAAGAAGAAATCAACAGATGTTATATGAAAGAAGATCTCTTTACTTTAAACAATAACCCGTTCTTCACTCACGATTTGCAAGTTTCATGGGTTGCGGACTATCACCATTTGGGATCATTGGTAGGTTATCTCTTCTCGATTTTTTTTCTTCTCTGTATAATTATTTTTACATTTTTCCTTTTATTTAACATTTTACTTTTTTTCAAGTTATTTATGTAATTAAGTATATTTAATGAAATGTCATATCCATGTACATATATGGCCACACCAATAGAATTTTCACATAAGCAGTGGCATTAATTTTTACAAAAGGTAAATGTTGACTTTTAAAGAAATAAAGGGTTGATGTAATATTTGTAGTTTTTAGAAGTGGTCCATGTACATTTTTTAAATTTTCAAAGTTATCAGTGTATGGTTTATCCTTCTTTTTTATATTATGTTAAGAAATATGTTTTTTTTTTGGCCAAAAGTTAAGAAATATGTTTAATATTGTCATTTTAGTAAATTAATTATTGTTAACTAATTTCAAGTTAGATCGTTGTAATATATAGAAAAATATTTTGTAAAGAAGGGTAAAGGAATGTCATTTGTTAATTAAGGAGAGGGAAAATTTGGTCATTCCTAATAAATGAGATATATAATAATCATCCCTCATATTTATTATGGTCAACAAATCCTTAAAGATAGTAAATCTTCAATAAATTATGATAAAGGGAAAAAGTTGTTGTATGTTGAAAAATAAAAAGTTTTATGGTCTACCTTAATACTAAGTTAATGGTTTTGTCTATGATTTAAAGATGTTTAAAGAATAGCTTTTGACAAAGGAAAAATTAGTCTGTAGGCTTCCAGCCTATATGTGAAAACCGCTGGCGTAAAGCTCTCGGATTTTTATGAAATTTGTGAAAGCCAACAAGAAGGCCGTCGGCATAAGGACATAGGCTGCCAGTGTTGGATTAAAGGCCGTCGGCATACGTGCCAGCTTTCCTGCCTGAAATGTTTGATATAAATAGAATTTTAGGGTTCGTATTTCTCATAAGTTCTTCCTTTCTTTTCGACCAGAGAGTGTCTATTAGGGTTTTGAGAGCGCTTGAGAGGGAAATCTAAGGAAACAAGATCTTTGATCCGGGTAAGTTGATCTAATCAAGATTCGTGCAGATTTATATGGAAGCAACATCTTTCTCATAGATTTATATATTTTCGAAGGAGTTCTTTGAAGAAACCCTAGTTTTCAATTAGGATCTGTTCTTCGAGGAATCGATCAAGGAGTAAGATTTGAATCAAGTAACTTACATCTTCTTTATCGTATTTGAAATAAAAAGATTATTTTCAACAAATCATGTTTGTTCTTATTAATTTCTCAAATCTAGGGCTTTGGAGGAAGTTGTTCTTTTTAGAGTTTTTGTCTAATGATAATTGAAGAAACCTAGGGTTTGGGTTTCAAAAAGAATTAAAGGTAAGTTCTTATCCTATAAATCAAAGATTCTATAAAAGTTCGATTTTATGGAGAAATTTGTCTGTCCTTGTTGATTTCCATATTAGGATTTTGGAGAAGGATTTGTTCTTTTGGAATTTTGAGGAGTTTGATAGAAGAAGAAGAAGTTACTGTTGTAGTTTCCATAAAAAGAGATTTAGAGATTTTTTATTGTTATTCATAAGGGATTTTGATTTAGAGAATATTCCTAAAATTGAAAAGATACGACCTTTCCTTATTTGTTATATTTGCTTGCAGGTTTGGTTTTCTGATTGTTGTCTGTAGGAACAAATATATAAATGAACTTAATTCTATTTGGCTTAATTTGTTTTTCTGGATGTCTTTGGCTTTGACTAGTAAAGACCTGGCAGACAGTGATACTAGTGAGGCACCCTGATGATCTTTATGTGTCATTATCCCTCGTGGAGTTGCAGTTGGAGATGATTCTGGTAGATTTAGGTGATTTGGCAGTATGACCACAGGTGTTTGGGGAGTACCCATTCACCAATATATGTATATAATTACCTATTTTTAAAGAGTTGGTAGATTTTCTCATGAGGTCTGAGTTACTCCAAGTTCATGACTAATATACAATAGTTCTGAACTGTGTTGATTTGCTGGCTTAATAAAGATAATAATCTAATTGTTTGCATTAGAATAAGTTGCATTTGATATATATATATATATTGCCTATGCATATGCATTTGTTTTGTAGATTGGCGTACTAGGCGTTTTTGCTCATTCATTCAGTTTTCAGGAACAGGAGAAGATAAGGTGATTTATGATGTTACAAGATATGACATCTTTGTAAATCATGGGGACGGCGATAGTGAACTTGACTTTTCTGCTAAGGATCAATAGAGGTTGATTTTAGATACATAGAGATAGGAAGACGATTTAATAATCTATGAGGTAGTTTGAAAGATTTTATTTACTTTATGAGTTTAAGATTTCTTTATGAGACTTTTCAGTTAACTTATAAGTCAAGATGATGTTGGCTTTGATTTATGCCAACAAGTTAATTCAAGAGTATTATTTTATGATGAATTGTTTAACAGATACCTTTTATATGTGAGTATTGGAGTTATATTTTTGATATAATATGTAGATTAGTATTTCGTAGCCTTAGTGTGTTCTTATAAAGAGAACGACACGTGGTAGGTTGTAATATCCTTATTTTAGGACGTTACAATAGTCATGGATGGATAGAAAAGAATAGAATTGATCAAAATCCTAATTTTAGAAGAATTTGAAAATATCAAGACTTGGAAGGTAACGATGTAAATTTTTTTTCCTTTGTGCGTTCACCAAAAAGTAATATTGTTCTATGTCGAAAATGTTAACAAAGACTCCAAAATATTAAAGTTGAGTGAGTTCGGGAAAAGGAAAACAATAATAATATTTTTAAAAAATTATAAAAATACTATAAAGGCAAAGTAATTTTAAAATTAGGTAATATGAACATGTCTATTCAAAAGATGAGTTAGATTGTGTTAAACTTATTAGACAATTTTATTGAAATTCTTTTGAAAAAATGAATTTTTTATAATTCAATACAAGTTCAAATTGCCTATTTTAAGAGTTTTTTATTTTTATAATTTTTATTAAATATTATGATTTTCCTTATCCTCAGCCAGTTGTCTCAAGACAACAATGATTGGATACTTAACTGATCGTTACTCCAAAAATAATGAAATCGACTGAGTTGTCTAAACAATAATTGAGTATGTATATACATCGACAAGCGAAGATATGTATGTTTGACCAAACCACCATCTTCTCTGTAAGTTATAACCAAAAATAGTTTCTAAAAATCTTTTTTAGTTTTTCAACTTGCTATCCAAACCTTTGATAGTGTCATTTTCAATTGTAGATTTTCACACTGAATTTGGTTAAATGAAATGAAATTGTGATTTTACTCTTATAATTTATAAAATAGTTGCTTTCTGCTTCAGTTTTTTTTTTTTTTTTTTTAAACTATTTTATAAGCAGCATACCTATTCTATATATAAATCAATATAATATAACATAAATAAGTAATTCTCTATTCCTTCATCATTAGAATCACATAATACATACATACATATATATATATATATATATATTCCAAATCATTAAACAAAATAACATCAAACGAATAAATAATATTATTCTTGGGTAGCGCGCAGGTTATTCTTTAATTGTTAAGTTCATTAAGCTCATCATCTTCACGTCTTGAATTGATGAAAGCATTACTTGCCATTCCCGGATCTGACTCAGCAACTAAATTATAACCACTGGCCAAAATAATAATAATAGGAAAAGCCCTACATAAATGTAGGGTGAAAAATCATAGGACGGAGTAGTAAATTTTGTCATAATAATGACTTTTGGGTAGAAATATATTGAAATAACTCAAATTTTCACTGAGTTAACTAAGAAAGTGTAAAGTATAAATAAAATATCTTAAATTCCACTATATTAATTTAAAAATATGAATTAAATAGTATAAAAATACATGAAAATTTTGAGTCAAATTGAAACCTAAAGTAGAAATTTGAGCTAGATAATTTAAGTACATGGATTAAGCAAACTAGATAATTTAACTAAATAGATTAAGTAATTATATAGTATGGTTAGGTGAATTAACAAATTTAAGCTAATAATTAATTTAAAATGAAAATAGAGATTAAACCATACAAATTCTCTACTTCACTATACCAGATAGATTAAATCAAATCTAAATATTAAATAAGCCATCTACCTAAATTATAATTTCCTAATTTTTCTAATTTTCCCAATTTCGACAATTGTGTAAAAATTCAATACCTAAATTTCTTAACACCATAAATTTTAATCAAATACATATCCAACCATCTAATTAGCTAAATTTATTTCACCATCTTCAAATTTGTTAAATAAAATTCCTAAATTAATCTACTATTTTCTAAGCTTATTTAATCTCTAATTACACCTTAAAGTCCTAATCAAATTGCCAATCCAACCCCCTAACCATTTTAGCCCAAACCTACCTAAAATCCTCTAGAACCTAACACATCACTACTCTTATCTATTTCAGTCTTCAATAGAATTTATTATCCGTTTGCCAACTTATAAGCTTTAGAACATTCTCAATATTACCAACTAATGTCTTTGTCTTTGTCCTACTTTTCTTCTTCTTCTTCTTCTTCTTTTTTTTTTTTTTTTGAAAAATGAAATCCTAATGCACCTATAGTAACCATCACTTTACCTCCCCATCTAGGAGAAAATTTCACTTCATTTTTCTATGATATCCTTAAAATAAAAATAGTACAACTCTAATCACAGAAGCGCCTTTTGGTGTAATGACTTAGAGTTCGTTAAAACTTCAAAGTTAAGCGTACCTTAGGAAGAATAATCCTAGGATTGTTGACTTCTTGGGAAGTGCTGGCACTAAAGGACAAAGCTGTGCGGTGTATGGCCAAAGCAAACAATACTTTGATGGGCGGAGTTTCGGGACGTTACAAGTGATATTAGAGCAATTCACCAATTGGAAATAGAGGAGTATCCTCCCTACCTAGAGTGATTATCGACCCGGTAACGAAACTGATGAGGATATCAATTCTATAAATGAGAGAGTATGATACCTCTCAAATATAGATGTGGAACTCTAATCATAGAAGCATCTTTTGGTATAATAGTTTGGAATTCATTGGCACTTCAAGGTTAAATGTACTATAGGTAGAGCAATCCTAGTATGGGTGGAATCTTGAGAAGCATTGTCACCAAAGACAAAATTATGCGGCGTATGACCAAAGCAGACAATACCACGGTGGGCAAAGTTCTGAAGCATTGTATTTTCTCTCAAAATAAACCATAGAACACCACAAACTCATTTACCCTACTCGGAATATAGTATTTAGCAATTAATTGGTAACTCACGTAGTGATTGAACTTTAACCGTAAGCCTCTAGATTTTTGGTAAATATAGCAAACCTCAAGAACAGGTAGTAAATCTAGATCTATGTTAAGTTTAGTGAATCTAGATCCGACAATCCCACGTTCTTAACTCCTAAACAACGAAATTATGATAATTGTGGATTATAGTTTGTAATAATATAGAAAAGCTTAAAAATATCATATTCATTAATTTTCAGAGTATTTCGGATTCGAACGGGATCAGTTTTAGAAAAACCGTGCCCTGGTACATTGGATGGTGAAAATATTCCGACAATACCATTAGACTCGTAAAAATATAAGGTTTCCAAAACATTAGTTTTAGAATTTTTCAGTAACTAAAAATATTAGATATAGGCTGTTTACACGTATTTTTTTTTACTATTGATATTTTAATTCTCTAGTCTACTATTCATAGTACTATTTCTACTATTCATTACTACTTCACTATCTCTACTTTTTCTTATAACCTATTCTTACACTCTACCATACCTATTTCTTATATTTACTTTTGTCATAAAACCTTATACACATCATATCTTACTTTTTAATTATTTTTCATTACATAACAACAAATTTAATCAATTTTTCTCTTCCTTTCCCCTTGTTTTCGTCCATGCTCTCTCTCTATTCACTCTCAATTTATTTTCTTTTTCAATTATTTTAATTTCCTCTAATTTTCACTCCAAAACTCTATAAATACTCCTTCCTCCTTCATTCTTTTCCTACACTTTCTTATCTTAACCAAACTCTTGCAAAATCACTTCTCATATCCTCTCTCTACAAATTCTCTCTCAAATACTCTCTTCTTTCCATCTCCATAAACCAAACATTTCTCTTTAAGAAAATTTCTAAACACACCATCACTCTACCTTAGGTAAAAGTTCTAAACCATATTCTTTTTCATTTCATGTAACATTACATGGCCATAGTGTATGTTTCCTAAGACCATAATGTCAAGGAAGCAATAATATGTTTATGTTTTGTTCTTGTTCATGTCTAAATTTTCATTATGTTATTATTGTTATTATGTTGTTGTTATTATTTGCTCTAATCTAACTTCTATATGATATTATATGTATTTATGTATATATATTTCTTAGAGCTTAAGTGCTCACTAACCTAACATCTTATTATTATTACTTTTATTATCATGCTTTTTCTTTTCTTTCTTTTCCTTTTTCTTTTGGGACTAGTCTACTCTTAGTCTCGGAAAGCCTTGATAAAGCTAAGGCTCTCAATATTTGATCGAGATACCTTATGAAGCTAAGGTTCTCAATACTTGACCTTATTATTATGCTCTTATTTATTCTTATATATATATCTTAGCTTATTATGTGATATTGTTCTATTTCTCATGGCTACATATTCTCACTCATGCATGAGCATGTTGATATTATCTCAACGAATGAAAATGAGTTTTCTTAAACAAGAAAAAATAAGAACTCTCTTTGAAAATAAAATTCTTGTCACTTAAGAGATGATTTTTCCACAAAAACTTAAGATTTGATCTTAACCAATCTTTTTCAAAATTTAGAGAAGTTCATCACAATTTTTAGTAATAATAGTACATGGAATTTCATCAAAGTATACATAAAGTAACTTTATCACATACTTTCTTTTCAAACCAATGAAATAAGAAAGTTTCTTTAAAACAAAATATTGCTAATTCTTTATTTAACAAAGGTTTTTCTTAAACTCATTTGTAAAGTTTTCACCAACACTCTAAAATACTAAGGTTTAGACAAGTTTTACGAAATTATCAAACAATAACCTTTTAAAGATAAGTCTTACTTAGGAAATAAAATTAGTAAATAACTTAGAAGATCATTATTATTATTTATTTAAAGAGGAACTAACTTTAGGAAAAATTAAGAATACATAAACATAACTACTTTAAGAAATTTTAGTCACTACTAAGAAATACTTAGAGGAACTACATTTTTCAACCACTAGAAATAAAATTGTATAAATCTTAAAAGGACTCAAGTTATTTTAGAAAATTAAATTATTTTCAAAGGTTAAGAAATGAAGTTAAAAGAAGGAAACACTCACTTATAATAATCAAGAAATTTTTCCAACATACTAAAGTGAACTTTTCAAGTCTTAGTTGTTTCCAACTTTTAAGACACATTGTTTTACAAAAATCATTGTTGAGACAACACCATTAAATTCATGCATACAATATGAGTCGATATATATATATATATATATTCAAAGGATTTTTCAACTTTATAAATATCTATATTTTTGTACAAGAACTTTTGGATGGAGAAAAGATTGAAAAATTATGTTTTGAAAACTGGGATTTTCGTAACAGTTCTATACCTCACCGTTTCATGACCCAAATGGCTTTTTATGATAACAATAACCTTGGAAATAGATAGATCTTTTCGAGTAGGTGGAAAATGACATATAATATGCGAAATTCTGAATTAAAATGAACAAGTTATGATCATTTTAAATTAAAATTTCCTTAAAACCGAATTTTAACAAATTCAATAAGATAGAGTTAGAAAATTTAAGTAGATCTTGGATGAAATACTCATTTCAGGTATTTCTTTTGTTTAGGTGTCGACACCAATATCTTCTCTTTCCCGAGGATTACTTCGACTGATAGAAAATTGCCATGGCCAAGTGAGTTTTCCTTTACATTTTATGTATTCGCACATGTGCTTGTAGAATAGAGCACTAGATGATTAGGAAAACATAAAAATTGATATGCATGTGGGTTATCATGGGAGCTATGTATGTGATTCTTTACATGTGATGAATAAATGATAAGTATATCTGTCATGCCCCGAGGGTATCTTAGACGGGATAGTTCCGCCATACACAATACCCAGCTTAAGATTAACTCACATGTCTCTCAAAAGCCATGAATATCGTGTAGAAGCATATCCTAAATAGATAACCAATGGGCTTGGTAGTATTAGATCAATCACTCAATATTAAGACAACTGATTTCAAAATTAACAGTTAAAAGCTACGGTAATTATAAAAGTAGAAATAAAAGTGCTAGGAGCACATATAAGAAAGCAATTTGGTTTACTGGTCTTACAAATATTACAAATCCATTCATAAACTTTTAGAAACCTTCCTAAGATAAAGATAAAAGAAGAAAGAACTCTCCTTAACCCTCGCATCCTTCCCACAGTGCCCCAATTCCATAAGAAAGCTAACCTAAGGGTAGCCCCGTCCTGATTGATACCAAATATAGTCCTATGATAATAAATTATAGGGAAGTAAGCGATCCAAAGCGTCAGTGAGTTATAATCCTCACTCTATACCATTCCAACAAACTAAGCAAGTTGTTAAGTCAAACATATGCAATGCAACCAAACAAGTGGACAAATATATATAGTCAATCGGTAACCATATATATATTCAGATTTACGCCCTCCGAATCCGAGGTTGGGGTACATCTACTCATCAACACCCGGATTTTTAATACTTCAGGAGTCAAATTATTAAGAAAACTTTTCATATATTGAAAATAATATACATATAACAACATCCCATTGAAGCAAGAAATCTAAAACAATGACCTGGCGTAATTCTAGAGAAGGGCCGTCTCCCCAGGACGATTTAGTTCCTTATCTCCTAGAACAAGGCCCATGGTACATACTAGGCACATACCACTTCGGTCCTCTATGTTCACTATCCTCACTGGATAGTGTGGCCCATCCGTGTCAAAGTGTAGTGGTGATGGCCTTCTACGTGCATACATGCCATGCATGAATATATTCAAATATTATGCTAATTTATTTTACATTTATTTACTTGGTGTACAAGCAAATATCATACACTTTCATTTCTATTCTAGAACAATTAATTGATCATAATATAACATGATTATGATACTTTAACAACTAGAGTCATTTACCATCAACCACAAATAATTTCCCATCCCCTTGCCGATTTATTAGTTGATTAATTCTATTCTTCAAGCACAATCAAGTATAAAGATCATACGAATATACTCACCTATCCATAATTCCTGTCAATTGTAATAGTCAACAGGCATGTCAAGCTCAAGTTAGAATCGCTTAAATATATTTGAAGATAAGAATATAATATAAGAATCAACTATAGATGTTTAGTGAACTATCTATGCTACAAAAGTTCTATAATTTTGTAGTTTTGGTACTACAACTTTATTCGACTATAACTATTTCGGTTTAACTCCGTTTTTACGTAAAAATAGACGATTTAATAATGTTTTAGGTGTATTTTAAGAATATAAACAAACTAATAAAATAATAATAACTAAGAAAATCTTAATTGAATGACATATATAAATAAATATATGTGTACATATCAAAATGTTAAAGGAATTAATTTAAAATAAATAATAATAATAATAATAATAATAATAATAATAATAATAATAATAATAATAATACATACATACATACATACATACATACATACATACATACATACATACATAAAAATATTATATACTAAATAATAATAGATACACCCATATTAATATTTAGCTTTTATATAATAGGAAATATAATTATAAGAAAGGGTAAAATTTAATATAGTACATATATATATGAACAATATATATACATATATACATACACACATATATGAAAAGTAAACTTGTATCTTGATCACTGCAACAAGAGGAGGAGGGCGCCTGTGCTGTTGGAAAGGCAGCGCAGGGCTGACCTGGGGCGCGCCTTAGAGCGTTCACTATGCACTACTCAGGCCCTTGTTGAGCGCTGTTCTGAGTCCCGCTGGGGTGTGTGTGTGATGAGCGGTGAGGAGGTGTGTGCGTGTGTGTGTGTGCGCTCGGTGGTGGGGTGAGCGATGGAGCAGCTGGGGTGGTGGCCAGCGTAAAGAAGAAGAAGAAGAAAAACAAACATGATTTAGCTACAGCACTTACTTGCTGGAGTTGTTGATGCCGATGTTGCAGGAGGGTGGGGCAGAAAGAAAAGAGAGAGAGAGAAAAGAAGAAGAAGAAGAAGTAGTCGGGGAAGAAGAAAGCTGCAAAAGATATATATATATATATATATAAGACAAAAAGAAGACTAATCACATGGCTTGAAGAAGTCAACATCTTGGAAGAGACATAAGCCTAATTTTTGCACTAACCGAAATTCCAATAAGACACTTTGAGTTTTAACAAAATTGATCACAATACAGATCTTCTTAATTTGCTCATTAATTAAATTGTCTTGTAATAAATCAATCAAAAATAGAAAAGATCCAATAAAATCAAATTAGCGCGGTTCAAATATTAAATCTGTTGATCAAACTATATTTTTATCGCATATGATCAATTACTTAGATAAAATTTAGAATAAAAAATTTATAATTAAATTTTAATTACTACTATTAAAAGTATATTATAAGTTTAATATTAAAATCAAATCATTATGAAATTTATAATCAACTTGGTATTTTTAAATCTTCGATCAAGTCGATTTAGTGAATTGACGATTGGAAATTTTCCAAAGCTTACAATATCTGAGCTCAATTGCTTAATTGATATAACTTGTCTCTATGTATATTGTTGTATGTGCAAATATTGATTGATCGCCTTAAATGAATTAATGTCGAATTGGAAATTCCCTTAAACTAAATTGCTCATGCATATGACTTAGGATATCATTTTGCATTTTTCCTACTATTCCTCAGCGTAGGACCATAAAGGTAAGCTACCTAGCTACATCTTGAGGAATTAAGATATTCGAGGAATACAACTTCAAGGTATGGCTAGCCAAATTGATCGCTTTGGGTAAGAAAAGCCTAGGGAATAGTAGTATGGTTCAATGGAACCCTAAGACACGCACAAAATTTCAAAGAGATCGATTGGGGCCCATTTCAAATCATTCCTAACCACCGAATAGAGGGATAGATCCATTTTACATACGAAACCGGATCGTCATATATATTATTTGTTCATATGGTTGCTTGTATTTCATATGTTTGTTTAATGAACTTGTTTGAATGTTGGTTATGAGTACTTTTACATAAGGATTATCTCATTAAGCTAGTTATGCTTACTCCCGAATAGATTTTTGATATTGTTGGATCGTTGTTTTGTTCCCGAGACTATCTTAACTATCTGGGTAGAATCTATGTTTTGGGAAGTTTTTGGAGGAATTCTATTTTAAAGACTTAAATTAGATTTTCTTTAAAATAGTTTAGTTTTAGTATTTGTCTTAGTAAGACTTTGTTATTATGGAGATTATCAAGGGAATGCCCCATAGAAGTTATAGAACTTTATATTTTAATAAATCATATTAGTATTATTTTGTATGTTCCGCTTCTATTACCTCAAAATGCAAAACTCCACCGATCTCTCTTTATTGTGAATGTACGCCTTGTACCAATATGAAAGCTCTAAGTGATGAAGGTAGTCATTCTTAATTTTAATATTATGTATGGTGGGTTATCACGTTTAGGGTATCCGTTGGGGAGTGACATTAACAATACTCAAAACCCTAATAACCAGATCCCTAAACCCTAACTTCGGAACCAAAAACCTTAAATTTATATTAAACCCTAGCATATAATAAAATTTAAATTTTAGGAACTTCAATTTAAAATTTCGTATATACGGTTATGATCAAGACATCTAAATTAGTAGACACGTAAGTTTTCACCTGTAAATACTGTAGAATATATAGTTGTAATAAGATACCATCGCATAGGAAATGAACCCGTATTGGAAATTTTCCAATGAGTTTTGTCACCGCCTCAGTGCATATATATATTATATATATCGTAATCTATCGATGAAACTCTAAAACTTTAAAAACTCATAACTCACAAAATATACCTCCATTTCAAATCCACAAGAGACATTGTGATCGTGGTTTTGTGTTCTTCAAAATAAGAGCACCTTTAATAAGGTTTCTCTAACCACCAAGTTTAAGACGAATCAAAGCATCGAGTTTTCAATGAAGAATTCAATTCAATATTCTTATGTTTTATAGGTAAATTCTTAGTTTTTACTTACTACATTGTATTCATTAAGCTTAGAAGAGTATTTTCTTGTAATATATAGGTGAAAACTTTGACTTCTCAAGCAAACCTTTGAATTACTTTGACAATTAACAATGTTGCCATAGTGAGTGGGATTTTTGATGATTTACTACTTGACTGTATGCTATACGATTGTTGTATTACTATTTCATGTTGTGTTGGTGGTAATTTTTGGTTGAAAAGATTGATAGAGATGTTATAATACTTAGAAATACAAATTGGAGCGTCCATAGTAAGTTTAATCTTAATGTATATTTTTATGCATCAGGTGATGAGGAAGATTAATTTGGCTATGGTGGAGGACGTGTTAGGTTGACGGGATTATTTCCCTGAATATATATGATGGTAGCTGTCACGCCCCCGAGGGTATCTTAGACGACAGTTCCGCCATACACAACACCCGGCTTTAGATTAATTTATAATCTCTTAAAGCCATAAATATTGTGCAGAAGCATATCCTGAATAGATAACCAATAGGCTTGATAGTATTAGATTAGCCACATCAAGTACAACTAATAGCCTCAAAACTAACTAATAACAACTGCAGAATATAACAGTAAAAGAAATAGTTTAGGAGTGTATATAAGAAAGCAGTTGGATTACGATCCACACAAATATTACATTCTGTTTCCAAAAACTTTTTAGAAACCCCTCCCAGGAAAAAGAAGAAGGAACTCTCTTCAACCCTCGTATCCTTCCCTCAAACCCTGAATCATAGAGGAGCTAACCTGAGGTAGCCTCATCTTGACTGTACCAAATATAATCCTGTGACAATAACTGTAAGGAGTGAGCGATCCACAAGGCTCAGCGAGTTATATTCCTCACTCTATACATTCAAGCAGTTATTAAGTCAAACATATGTAATGCAACAATCAAGTGGATAAAATATATATAGCTAACCGGTAACCATAATATACTCGATTTACGCCCTCCGAATCCGAGGTTGGAGTACATCCCACTCATCAGCACCCAGATTAATACTTCGGGAATCAAATTATCAAGAAAACTTTTTATATATAAAAAATAATATACATATAACAACATCCCATTGAAGCTATAATCCAAACAATGACCTGCGCGATTTAAGAGCAGGCCGTCTCCCCAATGATTAGTTCACCTATCTCTTAAAACAAGGCCATGGTACACACTAGGCATATACCACTTTGGTCCTCCATGTTTACCATCCTCACAGGACAGTGTGGGCCCATCCAAGTCAAGGTGTAGTGTGATGGCCTTCTATGTGCATATATGCCGTGCATGAATGTATTCAATTATGCCATATTGATTTATATTTCATTTATTGGTGTGCAAACAATTTTCATACACTTTCATTTCTATTCTAAAACAACCAATGGGTTAGATATAATTACATCATTTATCAACCAAATTCAAGTAACAACAACCACAATTTATTTCCCAACCCCTTAATATTTTATTACTTGATTAATTCTATTCTACAACCACAATCAAGTATAGAGATTATAGAATATACTCACCTGTCCTATTTCTGTCAGTCGTAATAGTCAACAGCAGTCAAGCTCAGAGTCAGAATCACCTGAATATAATTAAAGATAGGAATATACTATAGAAGACTAAAAACATCTAATATATCTTATACTACAGAATTTCTATATTTCTGTAATCTAGCACTAAAACCTTATGTGATTAACTTAATTCGATTTAACTTAGATTTACGTACAAAGACGGTTTAATACTATTTTAGAGTTATTTTGAAATATAAGCAAAATAATAATAATAATAATAATAATTATTATATTATTATTATTATTAATGATAGAGAAAATTTTAATTAATAACATAAATAACTAAAATATATATAAGTACGTATTGAAAATTTGAAGGAATTACTTTAATAGACATAATAATAATAATATATGCCATATTTACGTCTATGTATGTATAAGCATATTATAGAATAAATAAACTAACATACTTATATTACATTAAAAATTAACTCATATATTATAGGAAGCATAAACATATAAGGCAAGAATATAATATTTCATATAGTATATATATGTATAAATATATATAAATATATAACATATAAGTGCCCATACATATATATACATTACCAACTATATATATAACATATACATTATGTATTATTCTCGCACAGGAGAAACAGCATGGCCGCTGCATGGAGGACGAGCAGCGCTGCTGCTCCGGAGCGCTCGCCTTGAGCGCTTGCTTGAGTGCTAGCTTGAGCGCTCGCATGAGCGCTCGCTAGCGCTTGTCGAGCGCATCACATGCGCTCGTTGAGCGCTAGGCTGGCGCTCGTAAAGCGCTGCTCCGAGCGCCCAACAGGCACCGCTGCGTGCGCGTGGTTGGTGTGTGTGCGTGGGGTGTTCAGTGGAGACAGAGCATCCTACTCTGTTCGTGCGCGGTGGTGTGTGTGTGGCGGTGTGCGATGAACGGTGCTGTGTGGAGCGGTGTGTGCAGTGCTGTGCCGTGAGCCTGAGCTATGGTGTGTGGTGGTGCTATGGTGGAGCGTGCGCTGTGGTGTGTGGTGGTGCTGTGGTGAAACGAAGAAGAAGAAGAAGAAGAAGAAGAAGAAGAACAGCGAAGGAAAGAAAGAAAGAAAAGAAAGAAAAACAACTTACTTGTTTTAGACCGTTGTTGCAGACGAACCAAGGAGAAAGAAGGAAAGAAAAAGAAAAGAAAAGAAGAAACAAAGAAAGAAAAAGAAAAGAGCGACCAAAATGGGAAGGAAAAAGAAGAAGAAGAAGATGTAGCCTTTATATGTATATATATATATATATATCTCCCAAAAACAACTGGTGGCTTAAAGTCAAAAATGTCGGACATATCCTTACCGAAAATTAATCTTATATATATATATATATATATATAAAATAATAAGTTGATCACAACATGGATCTTGCTAAATTGTTTGTTGACTAATTTGTCTCGAAATAATTTAATCAATAATAAAAAATATCTAAATTAAACAAAATAGCGCGGTTCGAAATTATAATAGTAAATCAAATAATATTTTTATCGTATAAGATCAAATACTCAGACAACTTTCAAACGAAGAATTTATAAATAAAATCTTTAATTACTACTATTTAGAGTATATTCATAGTTTAATAAAGAAAAATCAATTTATTAAGAAATTTATAATCAATTTGATAAATAAAATAAAATAATCAAAATAATAATTAAAATTATTAAGACAATTTAGTGAATCGGAAATCAGAAATATTTTCGAAGCTCACAGTAGCTACCATGTCCTTAGGTCAATAAATGGTACACATTATAGTATGTGTATTCAGCTGTAGTTATTATGGTAATGTGGTGCTTATGGGAAAAGGGTGCATGTATATAATTTTAGAGAGCTATGTTGGAAGGATTTGGGCCAACAGTCAAGCATTATGTTGTGTGCTATTTGGTGCTTATTCGTGGTATAAAGTGTGCATCATGGATGTATTTAGCTTTATAAAATTGAACTTTCAATGTGAAATTTGAGTCATGTGGTAATTGGGAGTAGTAAGTGAAGAGTATGTGTGTGTATATATACATATATATATCTTAGGGTTTGATGATCCATATAAAAAATTCAAGATAATGTATCTTAGAAATTTTCTCTGCATGTTTAGCCTTACATCTTTTTCAAAATTTACTAGAGTTGTTTGAAAGTTGATAAATTAAGGTTAATTTCTGATGTAGTGTGTAAATATCATAATTTGGGATGAGGATCTAGCTTAAGTATACACTTAAACTTACATTAACAACGTTTTAATTTTTAACGTCACTCATCAAATCTACGACAAACTTTTTGCGACGTCTATAGGCCACGTGTAAAAAAAGTGACAAAAAATCTTTGGTGACGTTTAATTAATGTTTAACCACGTTTATTAGATGTAGCCAAAGGCTCATTTTGTTGTAACGCGTTAAATTACCTTGGTGACGTTTTCTTACTTAATGTCACCAAATCGATTTCATAACAATCCCAAATAAAAAAAGCGGGAACAAAATTTGCATATTGGCCACACAACAAAAGTCGCCTATCATATAACTTATGGCCACGTTAAAAAATTAAACATGGTGAAGATAATTTAGCACAAAAATTGCATAAATTACCTTGGCGACGTTTTCTTACTTAATGTGACCAAATTCATTTAATAACAATCCCAAATAAAAAAGACGGGAACAAAATTTGCATATTGGCCACACAATAATAGTCACCTATCATATAACTTATGGCCACGTTTTTATGTTGCCTTTCATTATGTAATTTTCGCGCTAAATTATCTTCGCCATGTTTAATTTTTTAACATGGCTAAATCAATTTGCAACATAGCTTGGGCGACGTCTATTAGCCACATTAATTAAACATTGCAAAATGTATTTTGCCACGTTTTTTTCCCATTTTGCAATGGTAATTTAACGTGGTGAACCTCAAAATTCTTGTAGTGAATTTATAGGTTTTTGTTTGGTTTGTATTATTGTTTATTGTTGTGGTGGGTTATGGTAGATTTAGGAGGAAAAAGTGGAGTTTTGGTTATCTTAGTTTGTCTTACGAGAGAATGAAAGTCATGGTAAAAACATGGCTTTTTAGACTTGTCATTCTTCTTTTTTTTTTTTTTGTACTACAGTTGGGATATACTTGAGAGGGATAACTTGTGTCACGCCCCGAGGGGTACCCTAAACGTGGCAGTCCGCCGTACACAATACTAAAGCCTAGGAATGACTACCTTAGTCATGCAAAGGCTTTCATATTATGTACAAGGCGTACATCACAACCAAGGGGACGCATCGGAGTAGCGCAATTCACATTGATTATAAATAAGTAACAAGGCAAAGAGAATACTTAATATAAAACATAAGCATATCACATTTCAATTCTTAAGGTCATGTTCTTCTATTATCTTCAAATAAATATACGTCCCTAATCATATAGGTTAGCGCATATAAAGAACCTTACAAAATTTCTTCATCGTATGATTCCATATCCTTAATCTTCCGTCCATGACTTCCTTAATGTCATGATCCTCAAATTTAATCCACGAATACACCTGTTTCAACAAAATCTATAGGGGTATAAGCTACAACTAGCTTAGTGAGTAAATCCCAAAATTCATACTCGAGGAAAATTATCAATCAAGTTTATTATTCAAACATATGAAATGCAACAACCACGTGAGCATACAAGACATATGACTTTCCGGGAATCATATGTTGAATGAATTTACGCCCTTCATTCGGGGTTGGGTATTCAGGCCAATTACAGCCACAACTTTTAAAATCACTTTTATAGATCTTACCGGCTCCTATACGCCATCAAAAACTTGTAGTTATTACAGGCTCCTACTAGCCATCAAAAACTTGTAGTTATTACAGGCTCCTACTAGCCATCAATTTAAGTAGTTCTTACCGGCTCCTACTCGCCACTGACATGATATACCGGTTATGTCTACCACCACTATTATACACTTGTCCCACCAATTGTATAGTAGTGAATGCAATGTGACTCAACATATGAAGTGCATGAATAATTTCTTTAAGTAAAGTCTAGTAGTTACGTTTAAATTCTTTCAAGTGATCAATCAATTTCAAACATTTCAAGATACTAATTCACATACAACTTTATTATAAACAAATCGAGTTTCGATATACTTAGTATTCTTTCAACATATTATCATACACTTCCTTTTGATTTTTCTTAGATTCTAGTGCAACTAATTTTACAAGCACAATCAAGAGTATGAAAAATAACGGGGAATACACTCACAATGCCATTGTCGTCTATTCCTCTAAGCGGATGAGTCGTTCACACACTCCACTTAATCGTAATTGTTCTCGTGGTAAAGGAATCCTTCCTCGGGATTACCTAACCAAAGAAAATACCCATAATGAGTTTTTCTTGAAGATTTTCTTGAATTTTGACAAAACAATGTCAAAGAACGTTAAAGTTCGTATAGAAGAATGTTCCAACTTAAAATGGCCATAACTTGGTCATTTTAACTCGGAATCGCGCATATAATATACCGATTTCTACCTATTCGAAAAGTTCTATCCATTTCTAAACTTATCTTGGTCATAAAAGGTCATTTGGGTTCCGAAAACGTCAGGTACAGATTTAAAACGAATTTCCTAAACTTTTGCAAAAATCCATTTTCTAACTCAACTTCATTTTAAAGAAAATCCTTTTTGTAACAATATATATGTATAAATATATAGTTGATAAACACTTTGAATATATAGGTAAGCTCACTTTATATGCAAAAATCCTAATGGTAGTGTCTCAACAGTTTATTTCATAAAACAATTCATTTAAACCTTAGTTTTGAAAATTTCCTTTCAAGTATTTAAAGAAACTTTATATTTTTCCTAGGTTGTTATAAATGAGTATATTCTTATTTTATTTTCTTCATTTCTTCTTCCAAAGCAAGTTGAATTTTTCCTTAATCCTTTAGTCTTGTATTAAATTTTCCTTCTAGTGATTAAAGTTCAAATTCATCAAAAGTATATTAAGTTGATGAAAACCTTTTTATAATTTTTGTATTTAGGATGGTTTTTAGAAAATGAATATAAGCTTTTTCTTTCTAAAACTTATTCTTTCATTTCTTTGAAAAGAATCATCTTTATTGATAAAATCCATTATTGCTAACCTTACTTTATTTATATTCTTTTGAAAACAAGTTCTTTCTTTTAGAATTAAAAAAAATCATTACTTTTCCTAAGTGGGTTCTTTATGAGTTGATTTTTATATTAACTTTGAAAACTAGTTTGTTCCTTAGTTTAGAAAAGAATTTAAGTCTTAAACTTTCAATATGAACGATTTACTTTTCTTAGATTACCATAAAATACAAGGAAAATATTTATCTATGTTTTCTTTGGTAAAACTATCTTTGTTATTTAAGAAAACTTGAGAAAACTTGTATTATTCTATTTCTAGGTTGTTGATAATAACTTCATGTTTTTGTGGTAAATCATATAATTGGAAACTTAGCTTTGGGTTCATTTAGTAAAACAAGATTTTATTTTTAGACTAGTTGAGACATTAACATTATGCAAATGCAAGTATCATGAGCATATAAAATAATAAGAACATAAGAAAATACTAAAAATAATTAATGAGCAAGAAAATAAAATATCAAGCATTGGGAACCTTAGCTTCATCAAGGAATCCCGATCACGTATTGCCTTAGCTTTATCAAGGCATCCCGGGACTAAGAATGGACTAGTCCCGAAAGATTAAAGAAAATAAATAAAAGATTGTTTTGACTTGATATGGACAAGTCTAAGACTAGAAAGACTAGTCTTAATATCAACATAAAGTAAATAAATTGCATAACTTGAAATAATAAATAACAAATGAGCTTATATGCTCTAAATAAATATAATATACATATGTATATTTATATATAAGCAAGATCAAAATATAAACAAGTAATAAATGACAAAGTATATATATATGAAAGTAGTTCCATGAACAAGAACCGAACATGATCTTAATGTGGTTTTCTTTAGTTTTTCAACCTAAGAAACAACATTAAAACCATATAAGGTTACTTGACATAAAAAGAATAGAATATGAGTTCTTCATTACCTAAATGGGTTAGAAGAAAAGAAGGATTGCTTGAAGGCTTTTGGTAGTGGTAAGTAGTGATGCTTTGGAAAGAAACTTTCTTTAGTAGTGGAAGAAGAGTGTTTTCTCTTTACAAGAAGAGAGTTCTTGTAAGATTATAGAGAGGAGTTTTTGGAGAGGATTTTGGCATAATTTCTTTGCTTTGGAATGGTGTGAAGAAATGAGAAGGGGAGAGGTGGTATTTATAGAATTTTGTGGAGGAATTAAGAGGTAATTAAATAAAAGAAAAATAAAATAAAATAGATATGGAAGAGAGAGAGTGTGCCCGGTACAAGCATGGGGAAGATCAAATTGTACAATTTTGATTAATTTTGTGTAATAAAGAAGTAATGTGTAAAGTTTGATGTGATTAAAGTTGTATTGGAAATGAAAAAAGTAAGAAAATAGGTATGTAGGTGTAAGAAATAGGTGTAAGAAAAAGTAGAAATAGGTGAATAGTAGAAAAGTACTTTGAATAGTAGACTAGACAATTAAAGTACCGGTAGTAATAAAAATACGCGTAATAATGCGATATCTGTAATTTTTAGCTACCGAAAAATTCTAAAACTGATATTTTTGGATTCCTTGTATTTTTACGAGTCTATTGGTATAAACGGAATATTTTTAATATTCCGAGCTCCGGGACACGCTTTTCGAGAACCGATCCCGTTTGGGTCCGAAGGTCACTCGAAATTCGCGAATCTGATATTTTTATGTTATCCTATGTTATTACGAACTATTCTAGGTCATTAACTTAATTTCGTTTTCTAGGGTTTGAAAATGCGGGATTGCCGGATCTTAAACACTAGGGTTCGTTATAGGCTTGTTGACTTTTAGGGTTCCGTTTTGATTTCCGTTTTCGTCGAGATATTCGTAAGATCGTATAATTTTCGAGTCTTGATCGTTTTAGAATTTTAGCTCGAAATTTATATTTTATTTTATTTGTGATTATTTAATAGTTTTTATTTCTCGGAATCGTTTAACCGAGTCTAGGGTTATGAGTTGACTCAGTTTGACTTTTGGTGAGAATTTGAAATTTGTGATTTCTAAATTTTATCAAAGGTTTTAAGATTTTGCTGTTGATCGTTATTTGGATATATTGTCTTGATTTGCGTGTTAGGAAACGGTTAGATGATTTAATTGATGTACGAACGTTGATTAAATCGATAGTTGGACTTTCTATTTTGTTTCAAGGGTTCTCGTTTTCTCAAGATTGAGAAAACTCGTTTTTGATCTTTATTTGGAATTAAGTTTTAACTTGAGTCGATTTTTGGGATTTAAATTCTAAACTTTTAGAATTATTTTCTATGAATTATGAAAATTTTTGGGGGTTTACAACTTGGAGATTAACTAGTCCGCTTATATTTTCTTCTCTAGCATTCACGGTAGAGAATGTGTCTTTTTATCTCTTAATTGTTGTTGTTGCTATTCGGTGCAAGAAAAGTGGGAACCAATCCCTACATGCCTCTTCTTTTGAGTCATCACATTTACGTTAATTACTAGGCTGGTTTAGTTTATTTCTATTGGCTCAAATGTCTTCAAGTTGACTTGTTTGTACTTCTTGGGCCCCATTCCTCAAATGAAAGACGGTGAAATTTTGCAAGGAGTAAATCCGATCAAGCGTCCTCCTTTTCAACCATATAGTGCATATTCATCTCATGTGAGATAATTTCAAATAAATATCTAGCTTATTCCGTCAAAAATTAACCCATACTTGTATAATTATGTCAGTTACATGAGAGTTTTATTCCCATAGTTTGCTTACGAGTTTAAAATATTCTTAGATTATTGTTGAATTCAGATTATTTTTAATTTAAAGTTTACGCAATTGAGTATTTTTAAAATTTTGCCTTACGTAATTAGAGTTTTAGGGCCCAATAGGTCAAATTAGAAAATTAATGCTTATAAACACCAATTTTTCTTACTAAAATTATGGTGCATTCCAAATTTTTATTTGAAGTTTAGATTAACAGTTAGGGATCTATTTTATAATTTCTACTACGTATTTATAACTTTAACGATTTATCTTTAATTTATCATTTTTATTCTACACATATTATGAGTTAGTAGCTTTCTAGTGCACTTGAAATCTAAGGCTACTTATACTTGCATTCTAGGTTTTTTATTCTAATTATGGAATCTTGTCTTTATTATCTTTTACTAGCCAGAAAAATTATTTCTCCTATTATAGAATATATGTAGGGATATTTTCCAATTGATTTAATGCATAAAATAGATATTTTGTTTATGTATGTATGAGTGTGTTACGGTGAGTGGCATCGAGAGGAAGATTTCAAGTGTGCACACATCAAAAGGAGCAACTTATGTTTGTATGAATGCATCTAATGGATAAGCTTATGTGTGAATTCCATTTAATGCCAAATTGCTAGGTGGTGTTTGCTTGTTTGACTTGGTTTCCTTGACTTCATGCATAAAATTTATTGTTTTGATATAAAGAGAAGAATAAAAAATCTTCAAGTGTGAACTTATTAAATGCATGAACTTAGATGTGTGAAAATGCATTAAATGAAGGGCTTATGTGTGTGTAAATACATTTATTGTCAAAAGATTATGGGTGTGTGAACATAAACAATGCATTTTATGGTTTCATGCAAGAAAGAGAGAGGTATTTTGCATTTCAAAATTTTATTGGTAAAGATTAAATTTGTTCACACCTTAAAAATTTTAAATTGCAAAAAATCGAGAGTATCTTTTGTGATTTTTCTCAAAGTTATTAAAGATTTTATATTGTATTTTTAGTAATCGCTATACTCAGGTTATGTAAAATTAGGGGAATTATACAACTTATCATACACAATACAATTTGCTAATTGATTCTAACACATTCAATTTATTATCTAATTTCATTTACAATTATTTCACATATCAATAAGTAAATATATATATACACACTCAAAATAAATACAATTTAAATAACTTAAACATACACAACATAGTCACACACTAATCATGCAATTCATATACAAATATTTAAATTAATTAAGCTTAATGAATTGTGGTTGTTTCATATCCAACCACTTAATTAGCTAAATTTATTTCACATCTTTAAATTTACTAAATTAAAATTCCAAAATTAATCAACCTAGCCCTAAACCCACCTAATTACCTTCTAGAACTTAATAGATCACTATCGTTATCCTAAATAATTTTCAATAGAATTTTTATTCAAATATTATTTTTTTACCAACTCATAGAGCTCTAAAACCTTTCCAATGTTGCCACCTAACATCATTCTCCTTGTCCCACTTTTATTTTGGAAAAACCCTAATGAAACCTTACTGAATGGTACCTAAAACAACCTCTATAAATCAACAGAAAATTTCTTCTAATTTCACTCTAAAAACAAACCCTAAAACATTACAAAACTCATTTCTCTATTAAAAACCCATTGGATATAAAATCTTATATACTTTACCTATTCATTTACCTATCCATAAACATTACTAATCTCTATTTTTCTTTCTGAAACGTAGGTGATATTTAAGAATGTTTGTGATTAGAGGTGAAAGATACTTTATTAAAATTACTAGGAGTAGGGTAGTGAAAGGTTTTCTACTATTTTGCTACTACAAGTAAGCAGATTAATTAATTAGTCTGACTAGTAATATATTAGTAAATAATAGGTTATGATAAAGGAAATAAAAATATATATTGTATGATTTAAGTAAAATATCATGTGTTAATTGGTGTAATTAAAATATGTTATTTTTTTTGTTTTATTTGGTTTGTGATGTGAATGTGATCAATATGAAATGATATGATATATATTCTATTTTGTTATGTTTTATGTTACTTTTCAAATAATTTTTAAAGATGAAATCGAACAAATATGCTATTGTTTTTGTTGGATAGAAATTAATCACTTAGGAACATAAGGTTTGTGGTATTAGTTAACGCACTAACGAATTTAGTTTTAAGTAAAATTCATTGAAATGATATATATATATATATATATTTTAATTTTAAAGGTCTAATAGGCATAATTATTAGGAAAAATCAATAAAACATCAAATGAATTTATTTTTACATGAAATTTTTATGGATGCTATTTTATTGTTTCTAGTAGTAAAATGAAAAATTTCAAAATTTTTTAAGTCATTTACTTTTCAAAAAATTAATTTATCTTCGTATGACAATGTATAGTAATCTTAGTTGTTAAATATAAATAAAATATCAAATGAATTTTTTATTATAGAAATTTGTAGTGATAATACTTTAATATGTATAAATTCAAACTAGAAATTTTTGTGTTTTATTAAAATCATTTATTATTTTTAAAAATTAATTTTATTTCATTTGACAAAATATAGTTATTTGAGTTTTTAAGTCTAAATAAATTATTGAATGAATTTATTTTTGAATGAAATTTTTGGAAATTATATTTTAATATGTTTACCTTCAAACTAGAAATTTTTTTAATTTATTTTATATTTTAAAAAAATAATTTAAATTTGTTTGATAATTTGTCAGCCTTGTTTTAAAATTAGAAGTAGCATGTTTCGACTTGAATAATTAATTTATTTGCTAAACCAGCATAATTAATTTATAATTAGATATAATTAGTTAAATTAATTATTAACTCCTCTATCAAATTAAAAATTAGATATAGATAAGTAAATTGGCCAAATAGGCTAGTTTACGCATAATAGAACTTAAGTTATAAAATTGAATGAGTAAAAATATTATGGGCCTAAATCAACAAAAATAATTTATTATAGACCTTGAAATTTAAATGGACTTTGTTTACAATTTAAGACACTATTAAATTAAATGAATTTAAATGGACTAAATATGTCAAACCGGATTAAAATAGACATTTAGCTATATAAATGGGCTTAAATTGAATATTAGTAAATAAATAAGCTTTTATAAATTTTGGGCTTAAAAGGATTATAAAATGGAATTAGTAATTATTTTACGTTTGAATGAGCTAAAATAATTCAAATGGGCCTAATTAGTAGACATATAATCAATTTGGCATAAATGACCTAAATTGGGCCAAGATCGTAAGAATAGGTCTAACTTGATCTAAATAACGTAAAATGAACTTGAAAATTAACTTAGGTCTGACTTAGCTAATAGTAACAATTTTGGGCTTTAATAATTAATTATAGTCTTAAATACTAAAATAGAACCCAATTTGATTAAACAACTACAATTGGGCTTAATTAGATAAAATTGGTTTAAAAACAAAACCTTAGGCCTAATAATATAATTTCCCGTGAATTAGGCCTATGTACAATAAATAGCCTCAAACTAAATCTTAGTAGGTCTTCCTTGACTATTTAGAGCCTAAACCATCAAAATATAGACAATACCTAATTTTAGGTTTTATGGAATTAAATTCCATAATATGAGCCCAATATCCTTTATCTATTCCAATTGGTTCCATTTCTAAAATATTTAAGTCAACTATCGATTCTAAGCATTGAAATACCTAATTGGGTTCAAATTCTTTCCTTGAGCCCAAAAGCCCTATAACACCCTTAATGGGTCTAGATAGAAAATTAGAAGGCTCAATAGCCTAGTTTAAGTCTAAATGAAATTCCATCAGGCTTTTAACTCAATTCTTATGTCCAATAACTAGTATTATTCTAATTGGACCTAATTTCAAAATAAAGCCCGATTCTAGATATAGTGTCTACATTCCTTGATTAGCTCAATTTTTAAACCCCAAAGCATATTACCCTAAAAAGTTAAGTACTTAGATAATTTCTTATTGGGCTTAACTTAGGATCTCTAAAAGCATAATATATCTAAATAATAAATTTAGCTTTTAATCAATGGACTTAGTCTAAACCATTTATGTCCAACTACTCTAAATGGACTTTAGCCAATTATAGCTATCAAATATGCAATGACTTGTGTATTGCTTGCTAAGACAGACATCTTGAAATGAATTAACACATAAAGATGGCCTAATTAATTGTTCAAGTGTCCTTCCATTGTTTAATCTGGTTCAAGGATCAATAATCTTATTTAGTGGTGCCAATATGGTAGTTTGGTACTTAGTCCACCATTAGTGGCTCAGTAACATAACTAATAGAGCAAATGGTATTGAGATGAGGTCTACTTAGACTTGAAGAGAAGTAATTGAGATGGATTATAGTATAGATTGAGACAAGTAGAGATATATAACGACTATAACCCCGGACAAGGCTATTAGTAGATGTTATTATAAAAGATATAAGTATTCGAGCTACCTTCTAAGCAATTGCTGCTACTCAAGATCAGGTTCTCAGCGTATTGCTAGAGGGTGAGTGCTCCATTAATGTTTGTCTCACTTTAATTAAAAAGATATAAGCTATTAGTTGATGCATTGCTTATAGTCTAGGTACAAATGCCACATCGTGTGTGATTGTGTTACTGTGTGCTGGGCTTCAGCCCATTCGTTTCTTTTTTAGGTGCTGGTGATTTCAACTTAGATACTCATACATATCTTGGGTATGAGATAGATTGATATGAGCATATTGACAAGCAAAGTGGCTAGGGACATTGGATCATGTGTTTTCTTAAATTAAAGTTGTGAATGCTATTTCGAATTTGTAATTCTTTTGAGGGCCTAGTTTGTGCCCGTGATTATAAAGCCTTTATCAAATACCTTGTATTGATATTTATCTACCTTCATACTTTGTTATTTTTTCACTACTTAATTAAATGTTTTCAAAACCTAATTATACAATTTTTGAAATCTAAAATTGATTAGCAAACAATCATGATAAACATAGAATTTAGGGTAGTCTTAATGTATAACGCCCAAGTATTATACATGACGGAACTAAAGACGTCTTGACCCTATTTAGGACATGACATATTTATTCTACCAAATTTTATAGAAACCATATTACAAATTTGTATATCTAAGTCCCAAATAAATCTAAGACAAATATATAGCTAATAAGATAAAATAGGCATTTTTTTAAGGCCAATTATAATGGAGGGGAAATTCGAATCTAAGACATTTCATATGAGAAACAAAAAAAAAAAAAAAAAAGATGCTACTAAACTACAGGACCATTAACAAATAAGAGATAATTGAATGGGTCAAATTTGCAACTGTGTTCATTTTATTTGATATTTAATTGACCATTCAAACAGTAATAATGCAATTCAAACATTTTCACTGGCATAAATTTCAAGTTCTCAAAGATTGATAGAACATGCAGAATGCAGTAAATTGTAGTCATCATCCGACATTTCCACGACAAAGAAAAACAGTATCCAAATGGATTAGGTTTCATTAAAACGCCTTTCTTGACTATAATAAATATGTCCATTCAGTGCGACGTGAATGTATGAATTCTCCTATTCAGAAAACTGGTCCTTCCAAGACGCTGCTAAACACCTGATCTGAATTGAATAAGACATCCCTTACGCAATAAATAGCATAGACCCCATGAGCATCATCGTTTCAGTATAGTTTGTTTGTCTTGCTTGAGCAGTGATAAGCGATGGAAATTTACCAATTCCATCAATTGGGAAAGAGACCATTAATAAAGAGAGACGACGTGGATCTTATATTTTGATTTTTCTGTTTGTATGACTAAGCGCTAATCAGTGTCCACTGATTCGACAAGTTGGTGTGGTCCCACCCCTCCTCACCTGTCACGACACGACCCAGAGAAGTGAAAGCTACTTTTCATAAGCAATCCGAAGAGTGAGGGGGTGGTTTTGAATTTGTATGGCTGTATTCTTTTGGCCCATCACATTACTTCGGTAGGGCGCGTAAGGGGTGTGGGCCCTTTTGTATGGAAGAAAACTTGTATGAGCCCTGCCCATGGAAGCAACTTTAACGCCTCGAGCTTGGCGTTCTTTTCCAGGGCGAAGGACCTTATTCCCGCGTCTTTAAGCGTTAATCACCGGTTCTTGGAAAAACTGTGGTCTTCGGGACCCCATAAAGATCATTTTTTTTTCCCCTTCTTTAAGATGTATTATGTATAGTTTTTATTATATAAGTCCTTAAATAATATAAATAAATGTTAATAACAATTTTTTACGATCATTAGGGATAAAGTTGATAGTTTCTTATAATGAAAGTTCCTTAAGGTATTGATGTGATATCTAAGGACTCTAAACGAGATATTTAAGATTAAAGATGGTCTGATGAAGATAAATTTTAAGATAATTATAGTTATAATTATAGATATATATCAGAATTGAATTAATTTTTAGCATTTCTACATATCCATAAATTTTTGTAATATCATGAAGCATCAATGTGAGTTTATGAAATGAAAAAAATAATAACTATTCCATGCTAGATGTTATTGGCCTGTTTGGATTGTCATATTTTTATCACTATCGAATTTGTATCGGTTTAGTATCGGTTCGGTATTGGTATTCGTTCAGTTTAGTCATTTTATGAATAAAACTGTTGATTTTTCATCAGTATCATATTTGTATCGATTCCGTATCTGTTTGATATCAAAAAGATGCCAAAACAATACAGCGAGCCAAACAGGCCCATATATACATGATGTTTGAATCAAATCTTAACATAAAAAAGTATCGCCTTTGGTCCTTTAGGAACAAGCTAATGATATCTAGCTAATAAACTACTACACTGTTTATTAACTACCTCTAACATCATATTCACTAAATAGTCAAAGTGGTTGGATGATAAATATTTAAAGCCTTAAATTTAGTTGGGCTATTATGAGCTTTATTGTAGGATTTTTATGAATATTTTGAATAAAATGGTGATTATTTGCTTCAAAAAGGAATTTAGATAAGTTGGAACAATTTTGGTAGAGATTTCATGTAGGAGAAAGTGCATATTACACAAGTTTTGACACAACTTGTGTTACGAGGTTATGTTGGGAATATAATAGGGTTTTAAATGGTATGTAAGCTAGTACATGACTTATGTTGAAGATTGTGTTTGGTGAAATTGTAGCTTTTGTGTTAACATGACTCACAAACACAACTTATATTCAAGGTCATGTTAAAGGTGACTTTTCAAGAAAAATCTTCACCAGCAAAAGTACATGGTATTGTCTACAGCCATGTAGGCACCCATGTAGAACATGATTTTTATTTCTATCATAAAAAGTGACATCTGGTTATGGAGATTTGACCTAAAAATTATTTTAGTCATTCCTAGAGAGAGAGGAGTTTTTTCCAAATAAAAAAGTAGGAGATTTGTGGGGTTTCAAAAGATTTGAGAAAATTTGAATTTTATCTTTTGAAGTTACTTTACAAACAACAACTCTGCTCTATTAAACATAAGAGAGAAGAAGAAAAGACCAGGTTAGGAGATTGTTGGAGATCATAAGATTCAAGTCAAAAAGGGTTCTTGATTATGAGTTCTTTTTCATTCTTCTTGTATTTGTATTTATATTTTTATTACTATATTTATAGAAGAATAGAGTTTTTACCCAATATTGCAGGTGCTGATTTTGCTGGTAGAGTTTGGGCTATGCAAAGAAAAATGATTAGTGGTGCATTGGATGTTGTCCAGCGTAGCCACTTCAATGCTTAAATTAGTCCATAGGTCAACTGGAAATCATAAAAGAATATCCTAAAAGAGTGTATGTTGATCAAATTGAGTTAGCTTGCCCATACTTGCTGCAAGGAATGGCTATTTATAGTTGTGGTCATACCAGAATGGGACCCTTAAAATCTTTTCTATTAGAGTGGATCTCAAGTTGGTAGTTGACCTAACCTTAAAGTGAGAACGCCATCTTTAGTGTGAGGTGAATGAGTTGCTAGAGTGCAATTAAACTAGTAATGTTGCTCTTTCCTCCTCTTATCTTCCCCTCAATTCCACGTTAGGACAGGTATTGTGTATCTGGTCAAGAAAGTAACTTGTTAGAGAGATCATAGCATGTCAGGGGTGAAAGGTACATGCGACCACTTAGGAGATGTGACCTAGCAAGAAGAGATCGAGATCGAGGTTGAGGTCAATGTTGGGCTGGAACCTTAAGGAGGTCAAGCTGAGGTTCCAGTTAGAGTATATTCCTTCTTGTCTAGTCGAATTTGTGGGCTTTTGGACTTTTCCTAGGCCTTTTGGCTCGCGTAAGGATTGTGTTGGGCCAATTTGGTTATGGCCTATTATTTACCATCAACACTTGTCCCATCTACTCCCGTTACAGGCATACAAGGGGAGTAGTTGATTTAGTTGTAGCATCTAAGGTCGATGTGCCAGTTGGAGTCTCAAGGTGTCTCTAGCCAGTTGAGTTGCATTCCTAGTTGATGTTTCTCTAACATGCTGACATGCTATAATCACTTAAGGAGAAACAAAAGCTCATAAGGGAGTTACCTGAGCCTATGAGGGAGTCACCACTTTAGGAGTTACCTGGGCTATAAGGGAGTTACCCTTAGAAAGTGACCCAAGCTCATAGTTTTGAGTTCCTATCCATTTGGGGGATGTCGAGGCTATGGCCTCAGCCTCAGAATAATTAAGCTTGCTGGAGAAACTTCTAAAGTTGAAGAGATAAGGATGCCAATTGAAAAGACGCAATCATGGGTGGATTAGATGAGTAATGATGGCTTTTAACATCTAATAGTGTGAGTGCCGCCGAAAAGTTTTGATTTTCAAAGTTTGTACCCTCGTTTCTAGCGAGAGAAGGTCATCATATCTCCTCTTAAATTCCTTAACATACTTAAGCTCTGGGAGTTAGTCTCTCATCATAAAACATTCTCCAGTGCCATTATGAAGGCACAGTCTCATTTTCTCAATTTAGAAGTCTTCTTTCGACATTTAGAAGTCTTTAGCAATGGCAAGCTTAGGCAATTCTAATTCAAACTCTCTTTCATATGAATCTAGGGCTAAAGAGCAAAGGGTTGCAAACACGAGAGGAAAGAGTAATGAGGAGCCTTCCACTAACATTGGGAGCTTGGGCTCAAGTAGATGGAAAAGGCCATCTAGTGGGAGGATGGCTTTAGGAGACTGTAAAACCCGGTTTTTCCAGTAATCAAATAAACTTCGGAAGCCGGAAAATGAAACCCTAAATCGAATTAGTTTAAGCCTTATGAGAGAAACTTGAAAACCCTAGATCTGGCTTTCCTTCGGTTTTATATCAAAAGAACTTTTATAAAATAATTTAATGTGAAATATTGTTTTAAAGTATATTTCAAACCATGGAAAGTTTTGATTTCGAAAAATTTTCTATTTCGGATCTTCCCGAGCCCGATTACAGAAAAGCGAGCCCTGAAACTAGAAACTCAGAAAAATATTCTGGACTACTCTTTAGAATCGAAATTTTATAAGGATTTCAAAAATATAAGTTTTATAATTTTTTGGGTTATAAAAATTACAGTTATAACCTTTTTCCCGTATTTTCTTTACTACCGGTAAAGGAGATGTCTTGTCTACTATTTATCACTATTCACAAGTATAACCTACAACACACACTACCCATACCCTAGTTTTACATCCTTACAAATACTCAATTACATTTTCTTTTCCAATAAAAATTTATCTCTTAACAAATTATTACATTTAATACATTTTATTACATAAATTACAATTTCAAATAAAATTAAATCACACACACTCTCTCTCTCTCAAAGATGGCCGGCGCACCCCCTTTATTTTCCCCTCAATTTGTTTTATTTTCTTCTTTTCATAATACAATAAACCCTAATTTACTTAATATATATACTCATTTACACTCTCTCTCCTCATTTCTACTCTTTCAAAAATTTTTACACAAGTAAAATCCTCTCTTCTTTCCCTCTCTTGCCGTGACCACCACCACCCACACACACACACACACACATATCAAGTTCATTTCTTCTTCATTCCTTCATCAAATCCTTCTTTAGGTGATGATTCTTAAGTTTCTTACTACTTAATCTTGTAATGGCAAGATCATATATGTGTATTTTCATCTTAAATCCCCATGAGCAAGTTCTAGGGATAAGAAAATGCTAATACATGAATATCAAGCCATTACAAGAGTAGATCTTATGTTTGACGAGCTTTTGTTGAGATATTATCATGTTCATGCATATAAAAGTAGAGATCTTGCATGAAAAATATATGTTCATACTCTTAAACTCCTTTTCATGCACTATAAGTAGTAGATCTAATACTTAAACACTCATATTATGCTTGACATTTATGTTCATATAGATGTTTTATGTTTTCATGCATTAATGCTCATAAAGATTTAGTCTTGTGTATATAAATATGATAGCTGGTAGATCTTTATGTAGATAAGACAAGGAACTTAAAAAGAAAAGGTTTTTTTTAGAAATGTTCAAAAGAAAATTCGTATGATTTTAAAGCCCTAGTTTAAAAACCCTTGTATCAACTTTGAAACTCATGTTTTATGTGAAAATGAATGGTATAAGTAATAGGTATCATTAAGTAGTGATTTCTATAAGTTGAAATGAGTTTTAATGAGATTAATGTGTAAAACAAGAGGTAGAATAATGATGGAAAATTTTGAGTTAGTAGTCAACTTGTGAAATTCGTAACTTTGGATGATGCCTATGTAAACACCTATTATTCAAGCTCAAAATAAATGTTTTATATGTTAAATGAAGTCCTTAGGTAGTAGATATAGTAAATTCCTAAATTTTAATGCATTACACAAGTTTTTCCCAAAGGACTCATTCAAAAAGTGGATTTTCTAAAATTCGGATTTTTGATAAGTCTTATATGAAAACATATTTGCAAAGTGTAAAATACAAATTTTTATGTAGAAATGAAGGACTTGGGTAGTATATGTGATGAAGACTCATTTTTAATTAAGATAATTAGAAATTCCCAAGGATGAAATCTAAAACACTAGTGTGATGTCAAAATTAGAAAATTAGATTTTCAATAAGTAGTTATTGTTGGAGTCTTGCAAAATTAAGGAGTTTTGAAGTTTCTTTTACAAAAAATCATCAAGATCATGTACACATTGAACTCATCACATGTCATTCATGATAGGAAATCATTCATACTGTATATATACTTGAATTATCAACTAGATACATTTCAAACAAATACAAAATTCTTTTTCGGAAATGAGAATGGTTACTGATCAGATCTGATCCCTCTATTCTGTGACCTAAATGTTTTCAAAACTTGGAAATAATATTAGAATTAGATAGATCTTTCGAAGTAGATAGAAATCGATATAAAATTTATGAAATTCCGAGTTAAAATGATCAAGTTATGGTCGTTTTAAGTTGGAACTTCCGCAAATAGCGAGACTTACGATTTTGACTAGTTTTAATGCATACTTTGGATTAGTTAAGTGATGAAGTACTTATTAGGGTATTTTTCCTTGGTAGGTGATCCCGAAACCGACGAGTCATTACCACCCGATTACTACTATTAAAAGACTGGCGTACCATGGTCAAGTGAGTATCACTTCCAATTTCAATTATTGCTTGTAGTTGTAATGATAGTTGCACTAGTTACTTAGCAAAGACAAAATGAATATGCATGATGGGATTGAATGGGAATTATATATGTTTTTTGTTGTTATGTGAAGTTGAATTTAAAGAATATCGAAGCCATGTGATAAATCATTACTTGTATAGATGAGATAGGATTGATTGTTTGCGAATATTGATTGATCACCTATAAGAATTGGTATAATTGATTATTCGGAATGGAAAATGAAATTGAACACATTCATAACATGATAGGGATGGAGCATTAGCATTTGTTGGTTTTTCGTGATCCATAAAACGAATATAAGTTGGTTAATCGTGATCCATAAAACAAATATAAGTTGGTTAATCGTGATCCATAAAATGAATATATGAGTTGGTTGGCCGTGAGCCTAAACGGCGTCGTACCGCAGGATTCGTTAATTTGCTAACCTAAGATGGAGGGTGCAAGTCCATCCACATATGATTTTCGGCTGGTCATATGTTTGCTGAATTCATGTGTTTGGTGCATATCATTTGTCTGATTAATCACTTGATTGAATGATATGTTATAATTGTGATATGGAAGTTTTCACTCACTAAGCTTACGCCCCTATAGTTTTTATTTATTGCATTATGAGTTTATTTGGCTTAGACCAAGACAGGCTATAGGTCAGGTACAGGAGCTAGGCGTTTCCTATAGAAGTTGTATTCAATTTGCTTAGACTTCCACAGGAAACCAAAAGACTCTAGATGACTATAATGGACTATTAAATATTCTTTTGCGGGGGAATGCCCCTTGGACTTTGTAATCTATTGCATATGCGTTTTGAATTATTATCTAATTCTATCGAATGCCGGGTTAAACTACTTAACTCCATTGAATAGAGTATTCTATTGTCGTAAAGAGACGCCTTACATCTATACGAGAATCTAGAAAAACTTGGATAGTGATTCAATAATCTTATATGGTATGTGGCGGACCGTTACGTTTAGGATACCCCTATGGGGCGTTACAGAGACAGCCATGCCAAAGGAGGTGTCGAGATCTCTAAGGTCTCACAAGAGGTTGAGCTATCGTTTAACTCATAAGGGAAGGTCACTAAGAAGGTGTATTGACTCCCTCTAGATGACTATGTTGATGATGGAGAAGGGAAGGCAAAACCCACCAATTCCTTGCACACTAAGGCAACCCTAGGTAGTGGTTTAGACGGGGTGAGAAGCAATGTCATTAAGGTAAACATCAAATCATTTTAGGAGGACGAAATGAAAATTTGCTCCAAAGCGTGGAAAGTTATAGTCCCTTTAGGGTTTAATCAAATTTTCTTGTCAAGAGGGAGAAGGTTTGTGCTTTATGCCATCGTGTTCAAGTTCGATATAAGAATGCCCTTTTCCCTATTCTAGAAAGAGTTTTTTTAGCTACCACAAGTTGTTCCTAACTTAGTTACTACAAAATGTGTAATATACAGAAATAAAGATGAAAATATAATGAACTATGAATCATGAGATGATATAGGATGAGTTTAAGGTTAAAACAAGTAAGTTGTAAAGGTTTAAGTTTGATTGTAAAATGACTAATAAAGTTTGGACTTCTGTAATTTTTGATAGATGCTACACCGCCTCATGAAGAATCTATGCCGCTGGTGTAGAGACGGCGTAGGAAGGGAACAGTAGTGTTTTTCTTAACGCTAGATGAAACACCGTTGGTGTACTCGAGGGTTTCTTTTAATACCGTCTAGGAACGCCGCCGACATAGTGCATGGATTTGCCGGTGTATGTGGTAGGATTGAAGTTCTGGGAATTCAAAGCCTCGATGTCACGCCCCGAAGGGTACCCTAAACGTGGCAGTCCGCCGTACACAATATTAAAGCCTAAGAATGACCACCTCAGTCACGCGAAGGCTTCCATACTATGTACAAGGCGTCTAACACATGGAGGAGACTCATCGGAGTAATGCATTTTATGTTGATACAACTTGAGAAAAATGTAAAGGAAATTCAATTCACTATTCTTCAAAATACAACTCATTAACTTCAATTACAATTCATCAAAAGATTCTACTACATAAACTATTACAAGGCAAATAGGAAAACCTAGCTAATAACTTCAAACATTCTTATGTCTTGCCGGAACCCCGGAGTCATACCCGGCTCCAACCAATTCGGTCCCCACTTTGCAATCTTGAAATAACCTGTTCATTTAAACAACTATAGGGGTATAAGCTACACTAGCTTAGTGAGAATTCCCTTAATTCCGTATCATAACAAACAAGTTAAGATCAGTCATATGCTATGCATGAACAAACACATGAGCAAGCAATTATGCATGGGTATTCGGAACCCACACACAGAACGGATTTACGCCCTCCGTATCTTGGGTTAGGAATGGTATTGAGTCTACACGACCGCATCTAGTCCCCAAGCCCTCGGCTCTTAGCACTCGACTCGGCTAGGCTCATCCAAGAATGCATCCACATGCGCCTTAGTACCCCTGAATGAGCTCTAGCACCGGGTTCGTTATCCAAACGAGTCATCCACGGACCATACCGATCGACCTGCGTAGGAGTAGCATGCTACCAAATGCAATATGTCCAATGTGATGCATGACCAATTAAATTTTTGCTTAGGTCAAAAATATTTATATATTCTTTAGAGTGACCAATCAATATCACACATATAACAGAAATAATATGAACGGTGCAGTTATCCAATCAAATCGTGGTTTCGATATGCTTTAGTATTCTTTGGCACACATTCATCACAGTCTCATCATATGTCCCATCCCCATTCATATCAATTTTTATCTTGTTTCTATAATTCTAATGTAACTAACTACAATCACAATCAAGGTAACGAAACAATGAGAAAACTCACTCGGCCATTGGATCACCGGTCTTCTAGTAATAATAATTCGGTAGCAGGGAATCGTCGATCTCGGGATCTCCTAAAAAGGAAGAAATACTCTAATAAGTATTTCAACTCAAACTAATCTAAACGATCTTATACAAACTATCAAATTCGTAATTCTCGTCCTAAGCGAGAATTCCAACTTAAAACGGCCATAACTTGGTCATTTTAACTCGGAATCTCGCAATTATATATCGATTCCTATCTACTTCGAAAGATCTATCTAATTCTAATATTATTTTCAAGTTTTGAAAACTTTGAAGCTCGAAAAGTTCGGATCAGATTAGGCAGCAACAATTTCAATTTTCGAAAAATAGTTTTGTGAGAGTTTGAAATGTTCCTACTATAGAAATTGGCTATACATGCAATATGAATGATTTCCTAACATGAATGACATGAGATGAGCTTAATGTATGCATGATCTTGATGATTTTTGCTAAAAGGAAATTTTATAACTTTTATTTTGCAAGACCATAACAACAATTACTTATGAAAAATCTAGTTTCCTAACTTTGATTATTTCCATTTGTTTTGGTTTTGTTACTTAAGAAAATATAATTATTTTTGTCAAAATTGAGTGTTCATTATATATATTACTTATGATCTTCATTTCTACATAAAAATTTCCATTTTACACTTTGTAAACATATTTTCAAGTGGGGTTGATTCCAAAATCCGAATTTGGTAAAAATTGTTTTTTTTTAGTGATTCCTTTAGGAAAAACTTGTTTAAAGCATTAAATTTAAGGCTTTACTATATCAATGGTCTAAGGACTTCATTTAACACATAAAACTTGCAATTTGAGCTCAAATACTAAGTGATTACTTATGCATCATCTCAAATTACGAATTTTGACAATTGATCACTAACCCAAAATTTTTCATTTTAATTCCATTACTTGTTTAACTCCTTACTCATGCCTAAACTCATTTTAACTTGTAAAAATCATTGCTTAATGATATTTATTACCTATATACTTCATTTTTCACATAAAACATGAGTTTTGGAATTGATACATGGGTTCTAAAAATTGGTCTTGGTTGGAATCCGAATTTACAAAATTCATTTTTGGTTATATCTTTTGATAAAATCTATCTAAGCTCATGAAAATCCATTCCTTACATATCCTATCCTAAGAGCCTTTCATTTCTTAAATAAAAACTTCATTTTTGAGTTGGTAAACATGTTTTTAAAATAGGTCTTGGCCAAAATCCGAAAATAGGATTTTTGTTTTGAAAATAACTTTTGAAAATCACATTAGACTCTTGTAAAAAGAAGTCTTGATGATATACATATATTAAGCCTTCATTTTCTTAAGTAAAAATTACATTTTGACACTTGGAAAGTGGTTTTTAAATATTGGTCTTGCCAAAATACGAATTTCATAATTTTGTTTGAGTTCATAACTAAGATCTATACTTAATATGAACATAAACATAAACAAATGCATGGTAATAAGCTATAAACATCATGGATCTAAACTTTAATTATCAAAATCTTTCATTTATGGTATCTATACCCTAAGCCTTCATTTTAAATGAAAAATACACATTTTGAAGTTGAAAAACCACTTTTCTAAATATGGTTCCATTTTCATCCGAATTTCCAAAAATGGTTTTTGTTGAAAATAAAATAGATCTTGAGTTTCTTAACACATTCCTACTATCCTCATGCTATTACAAGTTTCTTATGAACATAAAACAAAAGTCTAATGCATTCATGAACTCCAAAACTCTAGATCTAGTTTTCTAAACTAGTTTCAAATGCATGAATCACTATGTGGATGATAGATCTATGCATGAATCATAAGAAATAACAAAAATAACAACTTAAATGACAAGATCTATGGCATAAACAAAAATCAAAGCTACAACAATTTAGATCTACAAAATATATCAACTTTAAACAAGAAAATAATTGCAATACAAGATAATAAAAGTGGAGAAGAGAAAGATTTCATTTTTGGCATCATCATCCTAAGCTTTTAAGCTTATGGAAGGTCATTTGATGCATGAAACCTTCATTACACTTTACCTATATCACCTATGGAGTTTTAGGAAGAAGATTGGCTTAGAAATCTTTAAAAATGAAGTGTGGAAGCCATGAAAGAAGAAGGGGGCAGCTTGTTTTCCATGGAGGAACAAGAGGAAATGAAGAAGAAAGAGAGGAAAAAAAGAGAGAGAAAGACTAAAGAATGAAAAAGGAAGGAATGAGCAAATGAAAGGGAGAGAGAAAATGAGTGTATTAAATGAATGAAAGAGAGAAAAAAAAAATAAAACAAGGGCAGATTTTGGGGAGGGGATTCACGTGAATTGGGAGAGAGAGAGTGTGTGTGTTTTGTTGAATTTTGACTTGAATTTAATTTGTGTAATAAATGTGTATGTGTAGCTTCTTAAAGAAGGAGTAGAATTTATTTAATTTAGTCAAAATAGGAATAAATGAAGGACAATGGCAGCCATAAGAAGGAAAAATCTGCCATGAAGTGTGGGATTATGTGTAGAAAGATTGAAGTGAAAAGGAAGTGATATGTGTAAGGTGTACTTGAAAGTATGGTTGTAAAAGTACTTTATTAATAAAGTAAATTAAAATAAAATAAAATTGGAAAATTTATTCCAAATAATTGTAGCAGAATTTTCATAATAAAAATTAAATAATTATTTGAATTATTTTAGTATTTTAACAAATATGTTACCGGTACGGTCAAAATACGCGAATATGGGCTATAAATAATATTTTTATAACCCGAAAAATTCTAAAAAAATATTTTATTGGAATAACAATATTTTTAAAATATTTTCTAATTATTAAATTAATTTATTTTATTTTTAGTACCGGGTCTTAAACAGAATCTGATCTCGTAAAAGCTCGAATTAACTAATTTTTAGAAAAACAAAAATTTCTATAATATATAAATTATTTATCTAAAAATATAAGGCTTTATAGGAATAATAAAATTTTATAACGAAAAAAAAAAATGAATAGTGCCAAAGACTAATCAATTATCGGTAATAATGGAAATACGATAAAAAGGTTATAACTGTAACTTTTATAACCCGAAAAATTATATAAACGATATTTTTAGAAATCTCATGAAATTACGAGTCTAACGGTACCATTGGTATGTTTTTGATATCTCGAGCCTCGGGACACGCTTTTCGAAGTCTGTGTCCGAACGGGTTCGAAATAGGTCAAAAATTTACCAATCTGATATTTTTAAATAAACTCATATTACTATGAGCTATTCTACATATTTAGCTATGCCTCGGCCTCTGGGGTTAGGGGCACTAAGTTGCCGGACTTAGGCTATTGCACTCTGATTAGGGCTTCCGGGTGGTTTTCCGGTTTAGACGTTTGCCAATTTGGAAACTGATATTTATGTTTATACAACATATTTAATTTGAGAAATTTATTTTAAATTTTATTTTTGTAAGTATTTAATATCTCTTAATGTTTTCGGAATTCTTGAATTGAGTTATATTTCGAAAGTCAATCGTTATTTGCTTATTAATAATTTTTTTTGAGCTTTCTATTACCCGTTTTTATAAGTCGGAGTTACGTATAGAGTTTGTCGTACGTAATGGTTTTGGAATTGAAGTATGTTGAGTTCTTATTTTATTTTTAAGGATTCTTATTTTTCTCAAGCTTTGGAAATTTCTGGATTCGCCCGTGTTTTTAGACTAGTTGAAATTCGGTTTTAATTTGAAGTGATTTTTAGGGTTTATTTTCGAAGTTCATCTTGAAATTATTTATTGAAATTTTCCGGGGCTTACACTCGATGAATGCTGTCACTGATCGTGTAAATTTTGCTAGCATAAGGTGTACGCCAGCAAGATTTAAGTGTACGCCGCCGGCGTAGAGCTGGCGTATGATCAAATTTCTATAAATATTAGACGCAAAAAATAGTTTCGACAAAATTTCTTTTATCTTTTTCTTCTTGCATCAAAGAGGGTTTTGGAGTGTTCTTAGATATCTAGGCTTGGAGAATCATCTAGAGGGTGTTTTTGATTCAAAGAAAGTGATTTTAACCTTCTCTTATGGATCAAATACGAAATTGCATAAGTTTTCTTAGGGTTTGGTTGGATTTTGCATGAAGGTTCTTGTGAGGAAACCCTAGCACGTGTTGAGATTTGTGAATTGCTGAATGCAAGTCGGGTTTTAGCGATTCAAAACAATAAGTTTATCTTCTTTATGATAGATTCAAACAAAATACGAGTTAAACAATCCTTATACGTTCTTTATATTGTGCATATTAGGGATTAAGGTGAAATAATTGGTGTTTGTTGAGTTTGATCGGAATAGACGGTGCAGATAACAGGGATTTTTTTTTCTTTTTCAGGTTGGGGTTTTTGGAGAATTCATATTTGTTAGGGTATTTTGATAATGCGATCATATCTGTTGATGTGTATATATATATGTTGTAACAGGACATTTGGAGATTGTGGAACTGTTGTTGGTGTGGACATAGGAGTGTGTGGAGTTCGGGTTGTCTTTGTTGTTGTTGGTATCAGATTTCGGGGATTTGATTTATATTCCTAAAATTTAGAAAGGTACGACCAATCCTTACTTGTTGTTTTTGCTTGTAAGTTAGTATTGCTTGATTTGTTGCAGGAACATAATTTCATATAAATCTAATTATAATCAGTTTAATAATTGTCTATTTGGTTGAGTTTGGCTTTGACCAGTAAAGACCTTGCAGACAGTGATACTGGTGAGGCACCCTGATGATCTTGGTATGAGGCTGTCCCTAGTGGACTCGTGTCTTGATATGATTCCGGTAGAATTAGGTGTTTTGGATCCGGGGTGTTGAGGGATTACCTACTCATCCATATATGTATATGATTATTATTTTTAAAGAGTTGTATGATTTCCAATGGGGTTTGAGTAACTGCGAGTTCAGGATTAGAGTATATCTAATACTAGACTGTATTGTTTTGTTGGCTTAAGAAAGATAATAATATGACTGTTTGCATTAGTTTAAGTTGCATGAATTACCTGTCTATTGTATGTGCATATGCATTTGTTTTTGGATTAGAGTTATCGTATTGGGCGTCGCCGCTCATTCTTTTAAATTTCAGGTACAGGTGAAGAAGATATATTCTATGATCTTTTAGGATATGATTTATTCTTTGATAGCGGGGATGGCGATAGTGGACCTGACTACCTAGCCGAAAGTTAGGCTTCATATATTAAATTTCTAAGAAAAGACATGTTTTGATCATTTGGAATTGTAGTTGAATGCTTTTATTAGTTTTACATGTAAACAGTTTTTAGTTTCTGTTGAATTTGTTGAGTATGATGTCAACTTGGATTTTATGCTTAAACAAGGAGTTTATGTTTTATGAAGTATGAGTTTGTAGTTTTAACAGGTTTCGTATCCTATGAGATACCTTATGAGTTTCTATAGATGATGATTGTATTATTATGGACAATAAATCCTTTGCGTGTCCTATACAAGAGCGGATACGTGGCAGGTAGTAATGCCTTATTTTAGGGCGTTACAGCTTATTTGGTATCAGTGCTATAGGTTTTGGATCATATAGATTTAAGTTTTGATTCCTTAGGACGGTGAGATTTGAGGAGTGAGGTAGAATAATAGGTTTGTTGTTTAGTTAAGTTTGATGTTATCTTATAGATTTAAGTTTTGATCTTAAGTTGGATACCCTTATTATAATCTTGTGGTGTTTTGTTGTGTTAGAATTCCTCCAAGAAGAAGAATTCCTGTGGAGAATGAGAATTTGGGGCAGTAGCAAGATGAGCAGCAGGCTTAGAAACAGGACTTGCCACCACCTCCACCTATTGGACAACAGGTTCCGGTTGATGCTGCATAGCTTATTCAAGCTGTAAATGCTTTGTTAGGAGTGGTTGGTCAACAATAGCAAGATATGAGGAAGGACATGCAGATGGTCCAAGAAAATGCTGAAGCTTGGAGACAGGAGACACAAAGGTTGAATGGGAATGGAGGGAATGGAGTTAGACATACAAATGTGCTTGGTCTGAATAAATTTGTGGACCTTATGCATACGTTTGAACCAGTACCAGGTAAACCTCTCGAAGCACAGTTGTGGATGGAAGAGGTTGAGAAGAGATTTACTGCTCTGGATATTCCAGAGAACAAGAAAGTTAAATATGCCTCCTATTTGTTGACTGGGGAGCCAATAACTGGTGGTTAAGCACCAAAAGACACATGACTTGTATAATTACAAGGCAAATGTTTCAGCAGGCCTTCTACAAATAATTCTTTTCTAACAGTGTTAAGCAGAGAATGCTTCAAGAGTATTATACTCTACAGTAAGGAAAGATGACAGTGGAAGAATATGAGGCGGAATTGCATAGGTTGATGAGATTTCTACCTAATGCTCCGAAAGAGAGTGAAGAAGCCAAGGTTAGCAGATTCATCACTGGACTACAGCCTGAGATACAATATTAGGTGAATTTGATGGATTTTGATAACTATTCAACTATGGTAAACAAAGCCAAGACATTGGAGGAAAACTTGAGCAGGATTAAGAGCCGTGCACCACAAAGGAATCAGGTATTTTTAGGCAAGAAGCCAGCAGCTGGTGTACTTACACAAGATAAGGCAAGAGGCCTATCACTCAGAATTTCAAGCTATCAGTACAGAATACAGATAGAAGATGCACGAGATGCCTTGGACCACATGATATGAAGGATTGCAAGTGGCTGGAGAATGCTTGCGTTTCTTGTGGAAAGCTGGGAAATAAGAGTAATACCTGCACAAACAAAGTCATTCCACAAGTTTTCTCCTTCAAGTGTGAGTAGAGAGGACACAGAGCTGTCGATTGTAAAGGAAGGCAGTATGGCACAACTTATTCTGGCCAGAGGCAGCGAACACTAGCAAAGGTTTACGCTTTACAGCATAGTGAGACCTCTAGTGTAGACACTATTGCGGGTATGTTTCCTATACTCCTACATAGTACATATGTGTTGTTGGATATTAGTGCCAATTTCTCTTGCATTTGTGAATCTTTTATGTCTGTTTGTGGTATATCTACTGAGTTTATGTCTGGATGTGTATTGTTAGTATCCCTTTGAGAAGTGAATTGGTATTAAATAGAATCTGTAAGAATGTGGATATTGAGATAGAAGGTAGACATCTACTTGCAGATTTAGTGGTGCTAGATATGTTGGATTTTGATGTGATTTTGGGTGTAGACTAGTTAGCAAAATACCATGTGATGATTCATTGCTATAATCTGGTAGTAGAGTTCAGTTTGCCCGATGGTGATCAATTTGTTCATAAGTTGGTAGTGCAAAGACCTCTAGTTCTACTTACTTATGAATTGTGGGGAGGACCAATTTTGGCTGCTACGGTAAAAGAAGATAAGAAGGAGATAGTGTTGTCGGATGTTCCAATTGTATGTGAGTATCCAGAAGTTTTTCCAGAAGATCTGCCTGGATTACCACCAGAGAGGGAAGTGGAGCTTACTATTGACTTGATACCCGGTACTGTACCGAAATCAAAAGCTCCTCATCGAATGGCTTCTACAAAACTTGCTGAGCTCAAAGTGCAGTTGGATGAAGAAGAACTTCATTAGACCTAGTGTTTAGCCTTGGGGAGCTCTAGTTTTGTTTGTCAAGAAGAAGGATGGCAGTATGAGGCTGTGCATCGATTACAGAGAATTGAACCAGGTGACGGTGAAGAATAAGTATCCTTTGCCACGAATTGATGATCTGTTTGATCAGTTGGCAGGAGATTCAGTATTCTCAAAGATAGACTTGAGATCTGGATATCATCAGTTAAGAGTGAAAGCTAAAGATATTCAGAAAACAGCTTTTAGGATAAGGTATGGACACTATGAATTTGTTGTCATGCCTTTTGGACTCACCAACACACCAGCAGTATTTGTGGATTTGATGAATAGAGTCTTCAGGGAGTATCTTGATATTTTTGTGGTAGTCTTCATTGATGATGTATTGGTGTATTTAAGGACTCAAGAGGAGCACGAAAAACACTTGAGATTAGTTCTGACCAGATTGAAGGAAGAGAAATTATATGCGAAGTTTTCAAAATGTGAGTTCTAGTTAGAATAGGTATCTTTCTTAGGACATATTGTTGATGGTAGTAGGATATCAGTGGATCCTGAGAAAGTCAAAGCAGTTATTGAATGGCCAAGACCCAAGACTATGATGGAAATCAGAAGTTTTCTGGGAATGGCAAGATATTATAGAAGATATGTGGAAGATTTTTCCAAAATTGCTAGTCCTTTGACCCGGTTGACACAAAAGGAAGTAAAGTATGAGTGGAGTGAAAGCTATGAAACTAGTTTTTAGTTGTTAAAGAATAAGTTAGTATCTACTCTAGTGCTAGCCTTACCTGTGAATGGTGAGGAGTATGCTATTTATAGTGACACCTCTATACAAGATTTAGGATGTGTGCTGATGTAGAGAGGCAGGGTTATAACATATGCTTCCAGACAGTTAAAGCCCTATGAGAGGAATTATCCTACTCATTATCTGGAACTAGCAGTAGTTGTCTATGCTTTGAAGCTGTGGAGACACTACTTATATGGGGAAAGATGTAAAGTATATACGGATCACAAAAGTTTAAAGTACATCTTTACCTAGAAAGAGTTGAACATGAGACAGAGAAGATGGTTGGAATTGATAAAGGATTTTGATATTGATATTCAGTATCATCCAGGAAAGGCGAATGTAGTAGCTAATGCCTTGAGCAGAAAGAGCATAGAGAATCTTGTAGCTTTGATCACGACAGAACGTCATATCATTGATGATATGAGGAAGCTTGAACTGGAAATAGTGACAAGATAGGTAGGTGAAAAATTGGCTAATATGAGAATTCAACCTACTCTTGTGGACAGAATCAAGACAGCTTAAACAAATGATCAGGGTATCTTGGATATAAAGAGGAAAATGGAGATAAGTCGAGCACAAGAGTTTTATGTGGATGATGAAGGTATCCTTAGGTGCAAATGGAGATTGTGTGTGCCAGTGCAAGGAGAACTTAAGAAGGAATTATTGAAGGAAGCGCACTACTCCAGTTGTTCTATTCATCCTGGAGGGAACAAGATGTATCAAGATTTGAAAAAGCTATATTGGTGGAATAATATGAAAAAAGAGATAGCAAAATATGTATCTAAGTGCCATACGTGTCAGATGATTAATATTGAGCATAGAAAACCAACTGGTGAGTTGAAGCTTTTACCAATACCACAGTGGAAGTGGGAACATATCACCATAGATTTTGTTTTGCTTTACCCAAGAAAAAAGATAAGTTTAATTCAATTTAGGTCATTGTGGATCATCTCACAAAGGTAGCTCATTTTAGACCTATTAAGACTGGTTATAAGTTAGAGCGTTTGGCACAGTTGTACATCAAGGAGATTGTGAGATTGCACGAAATACTAGTAACAATCATGTTAGATAGGGATACCAAATTTGTTGGGAAATTCTGAAAAAGTCTGCATCAAGCTTTGGGAACCAAGGTCATGTTCAATACTGCTTATTATCCTCAAACTGATGGGCAATCTGAAAGGACTATACAGACCTTAGAAGATATGTTGAGAGCATGCATTTTGGATTTCAAAGGAAGTTGGGATGAGCATTTGCCACTAGTGGAACTTTCCTACAACAACTGTTATCAATCGTCGATTGGCATGCCTCCATACGAAGCTCTTTATGGCAAAAAGTGCAGATCACCTATTCATTGCGATGAAGTGGGTGAAAGACAATTGCTGGGACCAGAATTAGTCCAAGATACAGTTGACAAGGTCAGTTTGATTAGGCAAAGATTACAAGCTGCACAGATTCGACAAAAGAGTTATGCGGATAAACGAAGAAGACCTTTAGAATTTCAAGTAGGTGAGCACGTTTTGCTAAAGATTTCACCAACAAAAGGAGTTGTCAGATTTGGCTTAAAAGGAAAGTTAAATCATCGATATGTGGGACCATAGGAGATTCTTGAAAGGATAGGTGACATGGATTATATATTAGCTTTACCGCTTGATTTAGAGGGAGTGCATAATGTGTTCCATGTATCCATGCTCAAAAAGTATGTCAGAGATCCAGAAGAAATAGTAGCTCTTGAACCGTTGGAAGTGCAGCCGAACCTTACGACGATTGAAAAGCCTATCAGAATTGTGGACTCTAAGGAGAAGATTTTGAGAAGCAAGGTGATCAAATATGTGAGAGTGCAATGGACTAATCAAACTGAATGTGAAGCCACTTGGGAGCTAGAAGAAGACATGAGAATGAAATATCCAGAGTTGTTTCATTAATCCATGTAACTTTCAAGGACAAAAGTTCTTTTTAGGAGAGAAGAGATGTAATATATAGAAATAAAGATGAAAATATAATGAATTATGAATCATGAGATGATATAGGATGAGTTTAAGGTCAAACCAAGTAAGTTGTAAAGGTTTAAGTTTGATTGCAAAATGAATAATAAAGTTCGGATTTCTGCAATTTTTTACAGATACTATGCCGCCTCCTGAAGAATCTAGCCGCCGGCGTAGAGATGGCGTAGGAAGGGAACATTAGCGTTTTTCTTAACGCTGGGTGAAACGCCACTGGTGTACTCCAGGGTTTCTTTTAACACCGGCTAGGAACGCCACCGGTGTAGTGCATGGATTTGTCGGCATATGTGGTAGGATTGAAGTTCTGAGAATTCAAAGCCCCGATGAACGCTGCCAGCGCTCATGTAAATTTTGCTAGCATAGGGTGCACACTGGCAAGATTTAAAAGTATGCTGCCGGTGTAGGGCTAACGTATGACTACATTTCTATAAATACGAGGTGCGAAAAATAGTTTCGACAATATTTCTTTTATCTTTTTCTTCTTGCGTCAAAGAGGGTTTTGGAGTGTTCTAAGATATCTAGGCTTGGAGAATCATCTAGAAGGTGTTTTTGATTCAAAGAAAGTGATTTTAACCTTCTCTTATGGATTAAATACGAAATTGCATAAGTTTTCTTAGGGTTTGGTTGGATTTTGTGTTGGTAATTATGCCCTAGGCCAAATAGTTTTATGTTCCCTAATTAGATTAGGGATTCTTATGTTCGTTAATTATCTTATAATTTATTTAATAAATTATAATATAATTATTTATCCCTAATTAGATTAAGGGGTAAAAATGTCATTATTGAATGACATTATAAATAGAACATAAGGGTTTGTCTTTAGGGTTAGATAACACATGCCGTCACATTAGACTGCAGTGAAACACTGTAAACCCTAAAGCAAATAACACGAGAGTCGTGATTAGAAAGTTTAATCCCGTTCGAATCTAGAAGGTGTTCTAGATTGTGCTAGCACACAGAGGATCTTTAAGGAGCATTCATTCGTGTGGATACCGTAGAGGGTGTTTGCGTTTGCAACATCTCAGATCCGAATTTCCAGATTTGAAAAAGTACCAAAAAGGTATGGATCTGAAATCTTTATCCTGTTCTGATCTAATCGATACACATGGATACTGGGTTAGGGTTTTCTTTTGATTCCGCTGCAAAAAGATTTGATCTATAAAAATTTTAAACCCTTGGAACCCAACAGTGGTATCAGAGCCGCTTGTGTTTTTATTAGATTGAAATTAGTTTATGATTTGCATGTGATGCTATGAAAGTTGAATTTTTGAGATTCAATTTTGTACATGTTAATTGTGAAATTAATTTGAGTTTGCAAAAATCTAAATCAATACAAATATGGATTTGTAATTATATTATAGTACCTTGCTTTAATGGATTGAATAGATCTGGTGTAATTAGTTTACAAAGGATCTTTAGAGTTTTTCTTAACAGCATGTTGGTTCATGAAAAGCAGATTAGATCTGCATGATCGCGGTTATCAATTACAAGATGTTATTGGACGTTTGATTTATTAAAAAAAAAAAATACAGATGCGATCTGTTTGTGTAACTGAATCACACGTCAAGTTGTGCGCCTGAATACAAAAGCAGATTGGATTTGTTGTGACGCGGTCTGACTAGCGCGATCGTTCCATATGCTGCGGACGTCCAATAATTAACCAAAAAAAAAAAAAGGAATGAACAGCGTGATAATGTTTCAAGCGGATTAGATCCGTGTTCTCACTTCGAGCGGTTCCTCTTTCGAATTGCTTTCCTCGGATTGGTTAAGCATCTAAATTAGACTTCTACGAATGATCCTCAGATTTGGAACGATGAATCGGACGTCTAATATCAGTTATGAACTGCATATTTAATTTTAAAAAAATGCGTATATTCTTGGAGTCTTTTAATATATATGATATGGTTCAATTGTTGAACAGATCTGGGTTGTTTTAAAACAAATTGTTTAATTATTGAACAATTTTTTAGTTTTAAGAAAGGATTTTCATGAAAAATTTTGGAAACAATTTTAAAGGGTTTTAAAAAGGAGTTTCAATTTTTCAAAAGGATTTCCCTTACCCAGATTTACTTTTTCGTTTAGCTTTCCGGGGCGCTGCCCCTGAAACCCCGCAGGGGACGCTGTCCCCTTGACCCCACAAGGGACGCAGTCCCCTTGACCCCTGCAATTTTTCGACTATTATGATAGTCAACATATGTGAGTGGTTTTGAATTGTTTTAAGCCATATGTATAATTTTCATATATGTTGTGTTGAATGCATGGTGCATAGTATGGCTCTAAGACCTATGTGATTGGCAGGTTGCTTTCTTTTACATCTTGGGTTGTAATTTTATAAATACGGCCTGCGTGTCGTTTTGTTTTGTTGTATCTTCTTTATCTTGTAATGAAGACATGAAGATGTTATGAAGATTAACATAGATTAAGGGCCATACTATGACACTTCTCTTTTTCTTTATAAGCATGTTATACCATATATGATGATATATGTGAATGTATGTGATACCATGTTTGCACATTTACATGCTTAGTATCCATCTAATATGATAAGGTTTTAACATATAGATAAAATAAACCTTTACAAAATACTAAGTCATAAAATGCCTTCCATGTTTCGACACCTGTCAAGACTTAGATTGTCCAATTGTAGGTTCTGCCAAAGCAGGGTACAAAAGACCATCCTAGTCAGACAGGAGTGAATAATAGTGTTATTTGCATGTCGTAATGGTTAGACTTAAATAGGCCATCAAAACGGTTTTGGGCCTATGGCATTAAATGGGATTATTTGGCCGGGACATGTGATGTCAATCCCATAACAAGAGTTACATGTGATGTAATTGGAAAAGGGTTTCCTACCTAAATAACTAAATTTTGAGCGTCATGCCAAAGCTGACTCAATATTTGGTGAAATATGGATCTTATTCTACTAAGAAAATTTGTTTTCCAAATTAATATTGAAGGGTTATTAATTTGATAAAATAGTAGAAGTATGTAAAATGACTTATATAAAGATAATTAACTTTGCATGCCTCTGTATGTAGATCATGACAACAAACAACATAACCTTGCGATCGATTCTTGAAAAGATAATCTGAATACCACAAATTTCCTTGATTGGTACCGTAACTTAAGAATTGTTCTTAAGGATGAAAGGAAATTAAATGAACCAATCCCTAATGAACTTGTTGCTGATGCTCTAAGAGTTGTAGACTCTTTGAATGTCACTTGCATCATGCTTGCCACTATGAATCCTGAGCTTCGGAAGCAAATGGAAGACATGGAGGCATACGATATGATCATACACCTTTAGGAAATGTTCCAACAATAGGCAAGGCATGAGAGATTTGTGATCACACAAGTATTGAATTGTGTTGGTTCAAAAGGGATAGGGCAAGAAGAGAAAAGCCAATGGTAGGGGTAAGGGCAAAGCTGAAAGGTCGGACCAAAGCTAAAGGGCTCAAAACCCAGCCTAAGGTTAAACCACCAAAGGAAGGGGTTTGCTTCTTCTGCAATGAACCAGGTCATTGGAAGAGGAATTGCAAACTATCTTTGGAAGATCTGAAAAGGAAAAAGGATAGTGAGACTATTTCTTTAAGTATTTATGTTATACATGTCAATTTATCTACTTATATATCAAGGGTATTAGATACCAGATATAGCTCTCACATTTGTGTAAATGTGTAGGGTCTTAAGCAAAGTAGAGAATTGGCAAAAGGCGAAGTGGACCTACGTGTGGCTAATGGAGCAAAAGTTATTGTATTAGCTGTAGGAAATTTTGAATTAGCTTTGCCTTCTGGACTTATTTTAAGTAACTGTTACTATATGCCTGCTATGAGTAGCAATGTTATTTCAGTTTCATGTTTGGACATTGATGGTTTTAGATTTGTTATTAAGAATAATACAATCTGCATCCATTATGGAGACATCTTTTATGATTTAGTCATTTAATGAATGGTCTCCATGTTCTAAACTTTGATGAATCTGATAATAAGTCCATTTATAATATAAATACCAAAAGATTCAAATCCGACTTACTTCTGGAATTGTCATTTAGGACACATTAAAAAGAAACACATATCAAAACTTCATCAAGATGAGTTTTTAGATTCATTTGATTTTGAATCATATGAATCATGAGAATCTTTTTAATGGGTAAGATGACAAAAACTCCTTTTACTGGACAAAGTGAGAGAGCTACTGACTTGTTGAGTCTCATACATACAGATGTATGCAGACCATTGAGTTCACCTGCTAGAAGAGGTTATTTAATCCAAGATTTTTCTGACTATCTTAGGGATTATGAGATAATCTCACAATTAACTCCTCCAAGAATACCATAATGGACTGGTGTTTCTAAATGGAGAAATTGAACCTTATTAGATATGGTTCGATCAATGATAAGTCAGACAGATCTTCCAATATTCTTTTTGGGGTATTCCCTAGAAACTGTTGCGTCTATATTGAACGAGGTTCCATCAAAATCGGTTGAAATGACACCATATGAGTTATGGAATGGGAAACGTCCCAGTTTGTCTTTTTAAAGATATTGGGCTGTGATGCATATGTCAAACGTCAAGTGTCTGACAAGCTCGCACCCAAATCTAATATATGGTTGTTTGTGGGATATCCAAAAAAAAAAAAAAAGGATATTACTTCTAAAACCGATTTGAGAACAAAGTGTTTGTTGCTCGTAATGGTTACTTTCTAGAAAGAGAATTTGTCTCTAAAGAAACCAGTGGGAGTAAAATATAACTCGAAGAAGTTCGAGAACCACAAACTAACATAACACCCATGATGGATGTTCAATCAGACTTGCAAGTAGTTGCTGAGCCTGAACCACTAGCTAAAGGCCTGGTAGGTCTGGTAGGATTTATCATGAGCTTGAAAAATATGGATTTCTCAACACTGACAATTTGTTTCCATTTTGATGTTATACTCATAGATCAAGATGAGCCCACATCTTACCAGGAAGCGATGGAGGGCCCTGACTCTGAGAAATGGTTATCAACCATGAAATTAGAAATGCAATCCATGTACGATAATCAAGTTTAGACTTTGATTGATCCACCTGATTGTTAAGACTATTGGGTGTAGATGGGTTTTTAAGAACAAAACTGACATGGATAGCAAAGTGCATACCTACTAAGCACGACTAGTTGCAAAAGGTTTTAAGCAAACTCATAGTATAGACTATGATGAAACCTTTTCACTTGTAGTCATGCTTTAGTTTGTGAGAATTCTTCTTGTTATAGCTACGTATTATGACTACGAGATATGGCAAATGGATGTCAAAACAGCCTTCTTGAATGGAAACATCATTGAGGATGTGTACATGACACAACCGGAGGGTTTTGATAATCTAGGGAATTCACATAGGGTTTGCAAGCTTCAAAGATCCATTTATGGATTGAAGCAAGCATCTCGGAGTTGGAATCTTCGTCTTGATGATGCAATCAAACAGTTTGATTTCATCAAGAATGAATATGAATCTTGTGTTTACAAGAAAGTTAGTGGGAGCGCAATAGTTTTCTTAGTGTTTTATGTAAACGACATATAGTTCATTGGAAACGATATTCCTACATTACAAAATGTCAAGACATGATTAGGAAATTGTTTCTCAATGAAGGACTTAGGTGAAGCTGCCTATATTCTAGGCATTAAGATCTATTGAGATAGATCTAGAAGGAGCATTAGCCTAAGTTAGAGTGCATACATTGACAAAGTACTAAAAGGATTTAGTATGGAAAAATCTAAAAGAGGATTTCTCCCAATGTCACATGGAATTAAATTGAGTAAGACTCAATGTCCTGCTTAGAAGGAGGAGCGTGAACACATGAGTAGGATTCCATATGCTTCTGCTATTGGTTTCATCATGTATGCCATGTTATGCGCTCGACCAGATGTCGTTTATGCATCACTAGTTGGTATCAGTCAGATCCATGTGAGAGTCACTGGATAGTAGTCAAAAACAGTCTAAAGTACTTGAGAAGGACTAAGGATGTCGTTTTGACAAATGGGATAGGAAACTGATCTTGTGGTAAATGGTTACATAAATATCAGTTTCCAGTCCAATTTTGATGATTTCTGATCGCAAACAGGTTATGTATTTTGTTTAAATGGAGATACTATAAGCTGGAAGAGTTCCAAACAGTATACACTGTTGTGGATTCTACCATAGAGGCAGAGTATATAGCAGCATCGGATGCAGCTAAGAAACCAAGATCACATCAGTGATCCAAAAAGATACTCAGATGTTATCATCTCATTCGAGTGATCATCGATAGAAGAGATGTTAAGATATGCAAAGTACATACAGATGACTATGTAGCAGATCCATTGACTAAGCCATTTCCACAGTCAAAGTATGATGGTCATACTAGAGCATTAGGTGTTAGACCTGTATCTAACCAAGCCTAGTGCAAGTGGGAGATTGCTAGTGATGTGCCCTAAGCCATATGGATTCTATGTCATTTGAATGTTTATTATCATTATAGTATATTTGTCATTTTCTTTATCAAAGTTGTTATTGGCTTTTTGTTTTGATAAAGTATTATTCCTTGAATAAATTGGTTATTCCTTATGTCATTAAAGTATGTCACTTTAATAGTAAAACCATAAGGTGAGAAATAACTTTATTCTAAATTATCCCTAGTCGTTCATTATATGAAATAATAATGAATTAAGACTAGTATGTTGGCTGGATGATGATCATGTTTTACTGATTATGGATATGAGATGTCAATTCAGCACATGAATACATGTAAGAGTACATTGTATTGGATTGACCAAATATGAGAATACTATATGGATCAATGCGATAAGTATTTCTCATTTGCAGTGTTATTTTAGTCCTTAGACCTGAAATCATCATAGATTCCAACATGAGAAATATTGTGTTTTGACTCAATCAAACATTATCTTTAACCGGATAATTATAAAGGTTGGGATTCGGCATAATATGAATCATGTAGAGGAAGTTGAGTGATTAAGATGGGATTTGTTCCTCTCATTAATTTGAGAGAGATATCTTTTGGGCCTCTTGATGGGTAAGACTGAGAAATGCATGGCCATGCTCGAATGAATTGATAAGGAGTTATCAATATCATTTGTTTAAGTCAGTCATACTCTGGAATCAAGAAATATGTGATTAAACGATATAAGTGTGTATTGATCCACACCTTATGTTTAATTATAAGATATCGTGTAACAAAAGGATTAAATAACTGACTGTTAATAGGTAGAGTCGGATCACCGATCTTCACTTAATTTGGGTAGACATAATGTCTTGCTAGAGACCAATTATGTCTTGTAGATCTAAAGTGTGTTTTAGATCTACTGCCAACATTAAGTGAACCTACAGGGTCACACACAAGAATGAACTAAAAGGATCGTGGACTGAATTTAAATAAGTCCAACGGGAATAATAAACAATTATAATTTGGCCTAATGCAAGTGGGAGATTGTTGGTAATTATGCCCTAGGCCAAATAGTTTTATGTTCCCTAATTAGATTAGGGATTCTTATGTTCGTTAATTATCTTATAATTTATTTAATAAATTATAATATAATTATTTATCCCTAATTAGATTAAGGGGTAAAAATGTCATTATTGAATGACATTATAAATAGAACATAAGGGTTTGTCTTTAGGGTTAGACAACACATGCTGTCACATTAGACTGCAGTGAAACACTGTAAACCCTAAAGCAAATAACACGAGAGTCGTGATTAGAAAGTTTAATCCCGTTCGAATCTAGAAGGTGTTCTAGATTGTGCTAGCACACAGAGGATCTTTAAGGAGCATTCATTCGTGTGGATACCGTAGAGGGTGTTTGCGTTTGCAACATCTCAGATCCGAATTTCCAGATTTGAAAAAGTACCAAAAAGGTATGGATCTGAAATCTTTATCCTGTTCTGATCTAATCGATACACATGGATACTGGGTTAGGGTTTTCTTTTGATTCCGCTGCAAAAAGATTTGATCTTTATAAAAATTTTAAACCTTGGAACCCACATTTTGCATGAAGGTTCTTGTGAGGAAACCCTAGCACGTGTTGAGATATATGAATTGGTGAATGCAAGTCAGGTTTTAGCGATTCAAAACAGTAAGTTTATCTCCTCTACGATGGATTCAAAAAAATACGAGTTAAATAATCCTTTTACGTTCTTTATGTTATGCATATTAGGGTTTTAGGTGAAATAATTGGTGTTTGTTGAGTTTGATCGAAATAGACGGTGCAAATAACAGAGATTTTTTTTTTTTAGGTTAGGGCTTTTGGAGAATTCATGTTCGTTAAGGTATTTTAATAATGCGATAATATCTATTGATGTATATATATATGTTGTAACAGGACATTTGGAGATTGTGGAACTGTTGTTGGTGTGGATATAGGAGTTTGTGGAGTTCGGGTTGTCTTTGTTGTTGTTGGTATCAGATTTTGAGGATTTGATTTGTATTCCTGAAATTTAGAAAGGTACAACCAATCCTTGCTTATTGTTTTTGCTTGTAAGTTAGTATTACTTGATTTGTTGTAGGAACAAAATTTCATAATAAATATAATTATAATTGGTTTAATAATCATCTATTTGGTTGTGTTTGGCTTTGACCAGTAAAGACCTTACAGACAGTGATACTAGTGAGGCACCCTAATGATTTTGGTGTGAGGTTGTCCCTAGTGGACTCGTGTCTTGATATGATTCTGGTAGAATTAGGTGTTTTGGATTCGGGGTATTTGGGGAGTACATACTCATCATATATATATATGATTATTATTTTCAAAGAGTTGTATGATTTTCAATGGGGTCTGAGTAACCCTAAGTTCAAGATTAGAGTATACCTAATACTGGACTGTGTTGTTTTGTTGGCTTAAGAAAGACAATAATATGACTGTTTGCATTAGTTTAAGTTGCATGAATTACCTATCTATTGTATGTGCATATGCATTTGTTTTTGGATTGGAGTTATCGTATTGGGCATCACCGCTCATTCTTTTAAATTTCAGGTACAGATGAAGAAGATATAGCGTATGATCTTTCCGGATATGATTTATTCTTTGATAGTGGAGATGGTGATAGTGGATTTGACTACCCAGTCGAGAGTTAGGCTTCATATATCAAATTTCTAAGTAAAGACATGTTTTGATCATTTGGAATTATAGTTGAATGCTTTTGTTGGTTTTATATGAAAAGATTTTCATGTAAACAGTTTTTAGTTTCTGTTGAATTTGTTTACTATGATGTCAACTTGGATTTTATGCTTGAACAAGGAATTTACGTTTTATGAATTATGAGTTTTCAGTTTTAACAGGTTTTGTATCATATGAGACACCCTATGAGTTTTCACTGGTGATGATTGTATTATTGTGGATAATAGAGCCTTTGCGTGTCCTATACAAGAGGGGATACGTTGCGGGTTGTAATGCCTTATTTTAGGGCGTTACAAAATGCTTGGAACGTCTTAGCAGCCTTTGAGACCCTATACCTGAACATACTCATAAGGCTTACTTCAAAAGATATTGCTTTTAAAAGGTCTGGCTCGGGGTAGTGGTATCTCACTAGGTAGTCGAAGAGTTCTTTAAGCTCTTCAAGGGCTTACAAGCTCAAACAAGTATGACTAGAAGAGTCTTTTTTGAATCATAAGCATCAAAGAGGGTGCGTAATATGAGTTTGATTTATAAGTGAACTGGTGCACTTCTATTTGGTTTTGATATGACTCAAAGGTTAGGGCCTCATGATTCTGAAGGAGAGGTAATATAGGAGGCCCTTAAATGCTAAGTTGGTGGTAGATAACTACTTGAAGAATATGGCCATCACTAAGCGACAAAGAGGTGGCTTCTAAAGATATTATATGGTGCTTGGATGTGGTCCCTCTTTGGGGTATAAGCATTAAAGCAAAGGAAACTAAATCCGCTTTCATATAACACACCATTGATCAAGATGAGTTATTTGCTTTGTATATTAGTATCTTTGCTTCCTTGTTAGATGGCAAAGTTCCATCCTTCATATATTCTTTTATGGGGGTCATTTAGCATAGAGAAGTGGGAGCGACTTGTAGTTCAAGCACCTTGTAGGCTTGCTTCAAGGTGGACTTCTCTGGAAGGAATTCTATAAAAATCTTTTTCTCAAGTTTATCCGGGTCGAGAACCGTTAAAGAGGTAAACTTAGAGAGCTTATCAGCTTCTAAGTTCTTAGCTCTCAGGATTTTGATGATGTTCCAAGAAGGAAATTCTATGATCAAGGATTAGATTATCTCTAGGTGCCTTTAACTTGCCATGCTACAAGCATAGAATCCAAGAAAATTTTGATTCTCTCGAATCCATGCCAATATCAAAGGCGAGCTTGTGTCAAGTAATTATGGCTTCATATTTTGCCTCATTGTTGCTTATAAGAAGACTAAACTTCGAAACGTAATAGATTTTGACTCTCCATGGGTCCTTCTAACACTAGGTCAGCCTCACTCCCCTTCTATGTGGAGGATTCATCGATGTGGAGTGTCCACTCAGGTTTTTGTTAATCACGATGGTCTTCCTAGCCTAATGGACTACTTTATCATTCAACTTGACATGTTAAGCTTTTAGGGGAGTATCCTCAAAAGGCATGTTAACAAGGACAATTACTAAGTGCACTTGGAAATACAGGCATAAATGTTTGACTAATATGACTACTTCATGGTGAATTTTTCTAGCTTAGTGTATCCTTTTTCTTAGACAATGTGGCTTATATAGTATACATGTCGATGTTGATATCTATCTACTTCGGTAAAGACTGAAGAAAGAGCTCAGTCTTAAACTGCAAGGTGTAAGTACATGCTCTCTGTCACGCCCAGAGGGTACCATAAATGTGGCAATCTGCCACACCTAATGTTAAAGCTAATGAATGATAATCTTAGTCACACAAAAGCTTCGATGTTACGTGCAAGGCATGCTTCCAACATAGTAGGAGACTTCTGAAGGGTATCACGTTTAAGCAGAAAATAAAAGCATGCGATATTATGTAAATATAACATGTAATATTCATTTAGTTCATATTTTTACAACTCTTAGGGGCATTCCCTCGCACTTAAAGTCTTACTAATCTAAGCCAACAAAATAATATATATATATATTCGTAACAAAATCTACTATAAAGATTTTTCTTATAAGTCTACGCCAATGACTAAAATATATAAACTTCTTCCAAAAGCTCTAGTAGCTTTGGCTCGTACTTGGCAAATAGGGCTTATTGGTACCAACCACAAGTAATCAAACTGAAACAAAAAGCTATAAGGGTATAAGCAAAACTAGCTTAGTGAGATAATTCTCTTCTTCAAAACGTTTCCATAAAACATGCAAATAATTATGAAAGCATATGAATATGCAACAATCATATGATCAAACAAATATACTTGATTAACCGGAAATCATGTGTAGCACGGATTTACGCTGTCCATGTTGGGATTCGGGTGGCTACTGGCCTATACGACTATCATACTTTGCAGACTTTTCGACTCTTACTTGCCCATGCAAACTTTCCATCTACTACTGGCCATCACTATGACTCCTCATTTCCCCACATGAAGAATAGTAGCGAAATATGTAATGTGACTCATATCGTGCCATGCATGAATCATTTTTTAATTATTGATTTTCCAGAATATTGTTAATTTTCAAGTTAAAGGTGACTAAGCAATATTCATCATACCATTATAAGAGATCATATAAATTATTCATCAATTCTCCTTTCGATATGCTTATCTTTTATTCAACAAACACCACATTAATTTAAACTACAGGATATTCATTATTGTCTTTCCTTAATTTCTACTGCTGTTACTTATAAGCACATACAAGGAAATGTAAATAGTAAGGGAATAACTCACTTCATGTCGATCGCTCCTAGTCAAAGTAATCTTCTAAAAAAGGGATATCGGGTCCTCCTTCACCTAAACAAGAAGAAATACCAAAAAATGAGCCTTTCGTAAAACTTCTACTTAAATTTTCTAAATCTATCTTCTATTTGTGGTAAAAATCGGAATTATGGAAATTCCAACTTAAAATGGCCATAACTTGCTCATTTTAACTCAAATTTCATATATTATATGTTGTTTTCTACTTACTCAAAAAGATCTATCCATTTCTAAGGTAATTTTTTTTCATAAAAAAGTCATTTGGGTCTCGAAACAGTAGGGTAGATTCACTACGAAATTACCAGCCTTAAAAACATAATATTCCAAACTTTTCTTTGCCTAAAAATCTTTGAGAAACAAGATAGATTTGTATATGGTTGGGAAAATCTTTTTGATGCATAATAGACTCATATTTTATGCATGATGCTATTGGTATTGTCTCAACACTTATTTTTTCATAAAACAACTTCTCTTATGGGTTTGAAAAATTGGATTTTGTTAAACTTTCTTTAAGTGGTTGGAATGAAAGCTATAAATTCTTGGGTTATATAATAGATTTATATTTTATTTCTAATTTATCAATGATATTTGATTTTTCTAAAGAAAATTTGTTTTTTAAGATATCTACAAATTCATTTCTAGTGATGGAAAAATAAAGTTTTCAAAATTTTCTTAAGTTGTTAGTAGTACCTAATTTTTTTTTAGTTTTTTTGATGGTATATTTCTCTGTCATTTTTATTCTATTATTTAGGAAATGAGTTTTCCATCTAAAAACTTACTTTCATTATGTTGTGATAAATTTTATTTCTTTAAGTACGTTTCTTTAAATTGTATATGATTTATCTTGACTTGAAAACTTATCGAGTTTCTGGGTTCATCATGAAATTGGCAAAAATCTTATAATAATTTTTCAAGAAAATTGGCATAAAAATGAATTATCAATGTTAATGTTGAAGTTTTCTTAGAAATTGAAAAGAGTGATGAGTTAGTTAGTTAAACTTAAGAACTTTGCATAAATCAATGTCAAAAATTTTTATGATGACTTTTCTAAATTTTTAAGAGAGTTCATTAAAACAAACTTTTTGAATCTTTGAGGAAAAATCT